>PYHX02000158.1:36937903-36969451 GCA_004302925.2 Cochliomyia hominivorax
TTGGATAAACAAAGGTATGTTATGGGTGTAAAAATAAAAATTAGAACGATTGAATCATTGAAATTCAATAACAGTACTACTTCGAAATTCATAAGGGAAATCGAAAAAATGTTTAATTAAAGGAAAAACTGACTGCTGGTTAATATTCAAACTACTTAAAAAGTATTAATTTTTGTTAAATTAAATATGTTGCAAGTGCGACTTTTTTTTCCAAATGTGCGGAATTTTCTAAAATTCTCAACGATAACGCTAATAGTAAATAGACCTCGCTTCATACACTACAATGCTATTTTTACACTTACAATGATATTTAAAGCATAATATTCTTGGATTCCATGGCTTTGTTTTTCTTCTTATTTATCACAAGTCCAACATTTCGCATGCTTTAACAATTTCATCCATGAAATAATAAATATTTTGATTATCTACATGAAAGATTTTTGTTTAATATCTTTTAAATTAAGTTTCTTTAATTATAGTTCAATGTCAACTGATCTAGTGTTATGTTAAAAAATATTTTCCCATAAAACCTAAATTTTATTGGTTTTCGTACAAAAATATCTTAATGTTTTTTATTCATACTCTTAGTCTTATTTAATGCAAAATATTTTCTAAATTCCAATTCATGTTATTTGTAACTTGCAAAAAATTAAATTTATCGTTTTGTTGTCCTTTATTGCTAAATTTTCTTTCTTTTTCTTGTTATTTACTGACATTCTTATCAAAATTCAATTTAAATTTCATTCAAAATATTTATTGGGAAATTATTATGGAAAGTAGACAATTTTATAAAAAAATATGAATATTTTACGAAAATAAGTTAACTATCATTTTTAATGGTATTTTTCTATAGGTCAGTCTCTATAACATTATTTTTATTGGAAGGATGCATCTTTTACCTCAAAATACGGTCTGACATTGATTCCGCTAATATTTTTAAAATGATCGGAATAAAATTCCTCCAAAACTTGTTTTATTTTTAGTTATAGCTCTAATAAAGACATAATACTTTAGCATTATTGGAATAAACTTTACAGGCCACGTGTAACCCAATACGTTTTCCATTGGGTTTTAGTTCGACTGCAACCGGTCAGTCCCATAGATGTATGCTGTTTTTGGTTAAACCGATTTAGACTGCTTAATTGAGAGAGGTTTAACGGTTCAAGTTAAATAATTACATATAAAATCGGTTTGGACACACTGTAGAGCAACAGAATCACTATATAATATTTTACTATGGAAAATATGCCTTTTTGACATTTTTGTAAAAATTCATTTAGTCCAAAATAAATGTTATCGCATAATACAAAAAAGATTTTATTTAACAATTTAGAATTATCTTGAAAATTGCGACCCTTACCAGACACAGATTTTTGGGTGTATCAAAATTTCGCATAATTCCTCCTATAACTCTTTTTTCTATTGATCGATTTGGATGATATAATTAAACTTTTGTTTAAATCCACTTATACTTTTTTGAAAAAATTAGAAAGTTTCTTTTTTAGAATTTTGACTTTGCCTTATAACTCTGTAAATACCTTTTTGCTAATGACCTGAGATAGCTGGTTTCAAATAGGACACTGCTTAGGGCAATAACAAATAATGTAGCTGAATTTTATTGAATTTGGAAAATTATTGTGAGCATGAGAATGTTTCGGTTAAATGGTCATAGCTAAATTGACTCAGATTTTGATTTGATGTAAGAAGACATATACCTTATGGGGTCTAAGATTATTCCTTTTTGTATTCACCGAATGACAAAGTTTGTGTAACTTGTGTTGGTGGGTGGTAAAATATTGTATCCTTTAGAAAAAATACTATAAATTCCTAGAAATTATATAACACCTTGAGGGAATATTTGCTTATTTAGACAAAAATATTACAAGAAATTTTCATATTATAAAAACACATCAAAAATAATGGACAAAAAATAAAATAGAAGAAATCGATAAAAACAACCACAAATTAAACAAAAGAGAGTTGTATACACTAAAGTGGAAAATAAAATCTAAAAAAAAAATAAAAACATCCTTAAACAGACTTTGAAAATCAAATAAACAACTAACGATAATCGAATTTTCCTATAAATGAAATACAATACAAAAATTTAAGTATAAACAAGTACGAATACTATGTTCGGCTGTGCCGAATCTTTAGTACCCTCCACCACAAATGCATGTAAGTAAATACGTTATGTTTCGTATATACACGCACAAATGAATATTATTTTTGACCGAATTACTCAAATACAACTCAGAAATATTTAAAATTAGTTATATTTTTGACTGTAGTTGTTTTACTAACTTTATATTTTTTATATAACTTTATATTTTGCCTAATTTGTCGATATGTAATTGACAGTTTTACGAAATTTCGACTTAGATTTTGATTTGATGGAACAATATATATACATTTCTTCTTTGCGTTACACACAGAATGACAAAATAAATATACCTTCTTGACCATTTGCGGTGGTGAGTGGTTTAAAAAGTTTGTTCGTTTTTTTTCTACTAAAAAAACTAAAAAACTGAACAAAAATGTTATTTAAATACTATCAAATAAAAAAATGCCTTAAGGATATAACTAACACGTATACAATCATGGAAATCTGAAATCTACAACAGAAATATAGGAATTCCTGCAGAGAAAGACAAAAACATTGTAGTTCTAGGGGGAAATATGTTTTATGTAATAATTAAATATAAATTCCTTTATTAGAAGTATTTATTTTTTTGTTAAATTGTATGTTATTTTCTTCTTAATTGTTTGTTAAATAAATACCCATTTTCCCACATCTCTGTTACCCAGTGAGTTAACCACAACTTTGTATCCAAATTTCAGGTAATAGAAGGTAAATAAATAAAATTTAAAAAGTTTGTTGTAATATAAATATATGTATGTGTTGATCATTTGTATTTTTACTTCTGTTAAGTGCAATTTTTCTATGCACCCTACATCTGCTCGAATATGTCGAGAAATATAACTGAAAATATTTTCCAAATATAAATAATGTTTTGGGTTATATTTCTCCTATTGAGTATGTACGTTAACTTGGAAAACATATCGTGGAACTATTAAATATGATTTACGATATAATGAATCTTAAATAATTAAAGTGAAATATCTTTTAACAATAAACGAAAGCAGTTGCTCAAACCTATCGATTGACAGTGAACATGTACCTTCAAAAATAATTTTGAGCTGATGATTTATGTAAATTAATTCTCTCAATGACTCTAGGAGCATAAAGGCTTTTGAAAAGCTAAACCAAAGACACAGGGCTAATCTTATGAATTTGAGTTTTTAATTAAGAACTTCTGAATTTATTTGGAAAATTGAGAATGACAAGTTTAGTATAATGTAGCATTTTTTTGCTTCCGCTATTTTGACGATCTAAAGGATGGGAATATATAGTGGCTTATAATAAAACAACTGATAATGTTATTATTTAGCCTTGATAAAATTTATTTGACATAATACTGCATTCTGGTACTTTGAGTAGTTAACTATATTTTTGGATTCATATTTTTAGATAATGTCCAATCGTCAAAACTTTCACTACTCTTTTATGTTATTAAATATAATTATGTGTATACTATATTTCGTTTGGTTACAAAAAAAATTATTACCACAAGTTGAGAAGAAGGTTGACAAAGACCCCACAATGTTTATGTATATGATCTTGCATCAAATCAAAATCTGTATCGATTTAGCTTGAACTCTTTGTCTGTCTGTCAGTTCGTCTGTCTGTCAGTTCGTCCGCCTATCTGTCTCTTTTTTTGGCATGCTCACATCTACAATAATTAACAACATAATCCATTCAAAATATTAGAAGATATAAATCAATATCTGAGGCATAATATGCCATAGGTCCCACATTAATATTCCTTTAGTTATCAATATCGGTTAAGTAAAAAAGTTATAGCCAAAAATATCATTTAGATTTCTTGTGTTATAAATATTTGTTTGAAGAGTTCACAGAATTATGTCACTTTGAGGAAATTAGTACATTATTTGGTATCCAGTGACTTTGTTATGCTGTTTGATACTAAAATATGTAAGAATTGTTAAACGGCGAGTGTCCAAAATGAAAAATATTATCCTGTATAGCTTTGCGAGACAGGTTAATATTTTTCGATGTGTATAAACAAAGTTTTTCGAACTGATCAAACTTAAGAATTTGACACCAAATTCTTAAGTTTGATTCAAAGTTCCCCAAATATAACTTAAAATCAAGAAATAATGATTTTGATAGAAGGACAATTTAGAATAACATGGTCAGTTTCGACTGACTATTTAATAATTTACTTCTCGGTATGGAAGCTACGGTCGATTGTGGATCAATTTTGTTGAAATTTGACATATGTATTTGAAATAATGCCTTTGTATTTGGAATAATGCGAAATTTTATTATGGGAAATATAATTGGCAGATATTTATGTTTTATGAACTTTAAATCCCATTCCAGGAGGTATTTGAATGGAAGCTACGCGAAATATAGGACTCAACATTAACAGTTGCAGCAGCCTTTGTCTTTGGCCCAAAATGATTAAATACACATATAGATAAAACGGATCAGAAAGTGATCTTAGTTGATTGGTATACATAAAAATATTTTATATTATAATTTTGTGTCAGCAAAAAAGTATAAACTAAAAAAGAGAAATTAATTGATCAATACCACTGCTTTAATCATATTTGGAAAGGTAACGTATTCCAGCAAATACTGTGTTCCATTTTTGAATGTAGTATATTCACAATAGTATTGACATCCCCAATAAGAATTTTACAAAAGTTCTTTTCTTCTTTTGAAATATTAAACTTTTTAAATTTTATATATAAATTGATTTTTTTTAGAAAAACACTCTTCTCTGTAAAGTGTTTTGAATTTCTATTTAACTCGTTATTATATTTTACATATTGTCGAATATTTCACATCACTTTCAACTGAAATAAATTAGATTTAAAAACTTTACAAAATTTTTACCTAACAAACATATAAAATGTGACGATATAAGTAACAGAATTACACAAAACAATATTTGAAAACATTTCTTTTTTTTTTCCTCATTTCTCAGGTTTATTTTGTTTTTGTACACATCTATTTCATGGAACCAATTTACCGAGTTTTTTTTTCTCTCAAATTTAAAATGATTTAGTAAAGTGTAAATTTACTTTACACTTTTACGCTTACGTTAGCAAAACAATACCACAATAGAATAACGAACAGGAAATAAAACCAACAAAAATAGTAACAAAAAACAAAGTAAGGTAGATATTTTATAAATGTATGTGTGTAAGACACATTTATAAAAACAAAAATATTAGGTTTTTTTCGTTTCAAATATAAACAAGAGTAGTAAAAGGGACGGAAAAAAGAATAACAACAAACCTGGAAAATGACAAGTGGCCTATTTATAAAAGAAAAAAGTTTATTTTTATGAATGTGTAGGTCTGTGTAAAAACAAATACTTAAACCTACACATACATATACTGACAACAGTATACGTATTTCAATAGATGTACATGTGTTTGGTAAATGTAAGGAAAATGCTTAGAATATTTTATTTTTAGGCCATAGAAACTGAAAATTGTATTAAATTTTTTTCTCTCTTAGTTTGCTCTTTTCTTTGCTGCTGTTTTATTTTTTACTTCTTTTAGTTTCTTTTGTTTTATTTTTATTTACTTTTTATAACACTTGAGTGCATCTAAGACACAGTTATTTAGCCAGAAAGAAGGCATAGACCGAAAATACCAGTCAACTCTGTATATGTATATATGTAGAGATGTAGTAGTTATAACAACTGTAAAGATTCTTAAATAGAATCTTTTCTTTTTATTGTTTTAACATCAACATTTAGTAGTTAGTTAGTGCATATTGGTTACAAACTAGAAGGCATCTTGATAATATCTTTTTTCACAGACATTTAAAAGCTGCTGTTGCATTTGAATGAACAAAATAACGAGGGCTGTAGGGAAAGTAATATGAATTAAGTATCAATAAATAAGAATGTAAGAATAAAAATTGCTTTGTATTTAATTATTTATAAAAATAAAAATTGCTTTGTACTTAATTAAATTATTTATATATAATTCTTCTCTTGTGTTACGTTCGGAAACTTATTGCATTAAAAGCAATCTGCAATGATATAAGCAATTTTGTTTTATTAGACTGTTGAGCCTAAAAGGCGATTGCGCTAAGATTCCCTAACACTGTTTTCAAATGAATTTTAGGGAGTCTTGCAACATTATGATGACCATTGTCGTGAATACGGTCTCGCATATGATCAACTTCCGTTCACTAATTTTTCAATTGATCTAAATGGTTGCGATAATATGCATGTTCTGTGTTACAAAGCTGGTTCCTGTTTACCGTATTTCATATAATTTTAGAAAGGTATTGTTGCGTGGACGAACGTAACCATTTTGGAAGACAAATCATCAAATAATTTTTATCATCTTTCAACATGTCAAAATGAAAGCATTTGGCAATTTATTGTATTTTTAATTGAACCAAACAGTTTTCAGAAGAAGCCAAATCTCATAAACAGGTAAATACCTCATTCTATACATTCCACATAATTTTAAATCTTCAGCTTGATTTACTGGTTTTTATAAAAACTATCAAATTGCAAATAATTAATTGCAAATAATTAAGCTTCTCCTTTTATTTTGTGTGAAAATCATTATTTTTGAACTGTAATGATTTAACATCTTTTGTACTTTGATGAATGTGATGAAATGCATCACCGAGATGACGTGAAAATATGGGTTGATCTTATTATAACATGACTAAACTGGGATCACCGATGAATTTCAAATATTTCTATTTCTCTTAAATGGCCAGTTTTATCATAAACCAATGAACCAGCATTCAACTGTACTGGTTATTGAGTTCTAGAAAAAAGTGGATAGTTCACGGCCGCAAAGTATAGATTTATTAATTTCTCAATGCTTAGCAAAAAACGCGAAGGCTTGCACTAAAGCACCTTATGGACGTTTGCACTCAATGCTTCCAATTTAATTTTTAGCCACTTCAAGTATTGGCAACAATGTATACGTAGGTCATTGTAGTATTCCGGTTTATTTCCTCTGCAAAGTACTCACATTCTTATTATATAAACACTACAAAAATATAAATCTAGGGATCTGCCTAAAATGCATCCTAAGTAAAAACAATCATCTGGATTTGATTTTTTTACCTAATAAAGTTAAATAAGAAAAAATTCTTTCCACAAATATTCTTCCAAATAGTTATACGTTATCAAAGTGTTGATAAAAGTTCCTTTTAATATAGTTAATTCCCATAATTAAATAACAAAAGGAGCGTATGATTAATATTATGATAAATGCTTCACAACATATTAATCATACGCCTGCTTTTTTAGAGTTGAATTAAAAAAATAAATCCAGTGTATTATAAAAATTTTTATAGAATATACTTTATTCCCATTATTCAATAAAATACAAGAAGCGTGTAATTAACATTTTATTACATATTTAATTAAATATTAATCATACGTATATTTCGGATTTATGTGTAATTTTTTAATGTTATAAATAAATAATACTTCCTCGAATTTGTTGCATTTTATTTTAATCAACTTCACCGACAAGCCTCCCATAAGTCCTGACATTTAACAACTACAATACAGTTTTATTTTATAAGAAGAAGAAGAAAAAAGCCTTCATCAGTTTTGTACATACATACACAGAAACATAGTTTAAGTTTACCAAGTAACACAACAAATACAGCAACAACATCAGCAGCAGAAAAAATGTCTACAACAACACAACGTTACAATGAAAGGTGTTTAAGTAGAAGTTTGACAAGTCATAATGACAAAGTGCCTTTAGGTTATAAATTCAATATACACTTTATCAAATAACAATAAAAGCACAAAGGAAATAAATAACAAACAACAAATACACAACGGTGTGACATTAAAATTGAAGAAAAAACAAAAAAAAAAAAAACGAAAAAGAACAAGAAAAAGTGTAAAGAAACAAAAGAAAAGTTAAAATCAAATATAATGAATTAAATGAACAAAAGTATTTGCTAAAATGTGTATTTAAAAGTACTTTGTTTTTCAACCCACATCTCTATTGCCTCACCTCAAATATAAGTATTTAATTAATTATTTAATTTCTTTATATTTCATTTAAATAAATATTTAAATAAAAAAGGAATTTTCCTCTTTTAATTTTTTTAAGGAAAATATATTTTGTAAACTTTTTATGAGATTCACTACATACCACGAATTGTTTAATAATATAGGAGAATAAATAAATTTACACAGAAAAAAAAATAAATAAGAATCAAGTTCAATTACGAAATTGAATTTATTAATTTATTATTTGTTTGAATTTGCTCCTAAAACCAAAATGATAATATTAATTACATTTTTAATAATTTTCGTAATTGTTGTAATTAATTTTCATAATTATTTCAATAGGGTTTTATTGGGTTATTGTATTGTGTTGGAATTCTTTATGACTTTTTATATACTTTTTTAAATTTCCCCTTTTTGTCCCTTTTTTGGATTTTCGGCATAAAAATTCACGAATTTCATAATCTAGCTTATAAAGGACATATCAATAAATTTTATATAAATTATGGATGAAAAACTTAAAATTAAAAACGAATTCATAATGGAAATCAAAATAGTGATAAATTTGAGAAAAACCTAATTAATGGTTAATATTCCAGATTATTTCAACAATAAACTGGAAAGAGTACAAATTCATTATTTAAAACTATTCAAAAAATTTTAATTATTGGTGAATGAAGCCTATGACGACCTTATTTTCCAAAATCCCCTATTTGTGCAACTTTTCATAAAATCTTAACGCTAACGCTGAATCCAACGGATAAAGCGATCTTTTAAATTTACAAAAATAATATAATTCAGATGATATATTTTAGCAAATATTATCAAAATATATTTACCTCCTAATCATGGAGACCTTTTAGAAACAATATTTATTTATATCCTGGAAATGATTTTGATTACTTTACATAACTTCAGTATTTCCTGCCAGAGATCATATTCAAGATAAAGGATGGATACGGAAACGGCATGGCAGCTCTCGATTTTGTATAGAATAATTTCTCTAACAGCCATTCCAGTGTATGTGAATTAAAGCAAATACCTGATTTTGTTTGCATAAATGAACAGAATGTGTCAGTTTATCCCCAATGACAGGTTTTTATTAAGAGTGGCAGCCAAATGATTGACCAAGTGATCACCGCCTTCAATAACACCATTTTAATTCATCAAATTATCATAAAAAACTTGAACCACAAGGGCTGTCCTTAAAAATGTGAAACAATCTTAATTAATCTACATCGAAATCTCCATAAATTATTAAAAGATACATTTACCAAACTATTCACTAAACATTTTTCTCATTAAATTTAAAGTTCGCCAGCAAATATCGCCTTCATCTTTAAAACATTTTTGCTGATATATTTTTCTAATTTTTTAAAATTTTTTCCTAATGTTTTTAGTTTTTTCTAATCTTGACAATTTTTATAGAATAAAAATCATAAGAATTAGATATTTATTTATTTAATTAATTTAATTATTATTGAAAACAAATAATTCATATACACTTTTAAATTAATTATTAAGTTAATTGAAAAAATTTTTTGAATATTTTTTCTGTGTATAAGGAAATATACTTTTAAAAATATCTATTTTTTATTTCTCATAAAGAAATGTTTAATAAAAATAATTATTAATTTACCATAAATATCTGGAAAAAATTTAAATACAAATTCTTACGAAAAATCAATTAAATGGTGGAGTCAACAAATCATTTCATATATATATACTTGCTTTTACTTTTTTCTAAAGAAAATTTTTGATTTTTTTGCTATTTCAGTTATCTTTGAAAATCATTTTAATTATTGCTTTAAATGACATCCATATAATGCGTTATGCTAAACGATATCATGGTAAAAGTGGCTTTGAAAAACCTTGAAATGTAATAGAAAAGAGAAAGAAGTTACGGTACCGTATACTGCTATTAGTACAGAGAACAAATGTTTTCATAATGTAGCTGATGTAGGGTAAAATATTCTTTTATATTCCTCCAATATTTAGTTAAATTAAATATATATATCAACATATCGTCTGAATGGTTACAAATGTTTGAAATGATGTGATCAGAAAAAATATTATTTAAATGCATCGGTTGAATGTTTCTGGCTGTCAGAATTATGGCTTAATGGTTTATATATACTTCTAATAATTCCAACATTGTAAACAGTCTTAAGCATTAGTATCCGAACAGCAATAAAAGAATTAATTGGAAATTAAGAGATGATAATTTTCTATAATTTCAATGTCTTTTTCGTTATTTCATAAAATGTTTCACAGTATTCTTTTTTTGTGATGCTACAAACGCTTCGCTATATTTCCGATTAGAATACCATTTTCATGAAATATATTTATGCATGTGGTATACAATCCAAGAAATTTTGTAAAGTCATGTGCTATCTGAAGGAAAAATATTTTTATCCCAAAATTAATATTAAACAACAATCATAGTCTTTTTATAATTTCTTAGTACACAAAAATCAGAAATGGTTAAAAATTAGACATGTAATTTACTTATATTTAAGAAATATATTTTTTCTTTATTTGGGGAAAATATATGAACTGGTATTTATATTACACATTTATTATATTATTACAAAATACTTTTGTATTACTTTTGTAAAAAAGTATTTATTATATCCTCCACAACCGCAAGTGGTGACAGTTTTCTCTTTAAAACCAGCTATATCGGTTTATTAAAAAAGTTATAGATCATTATCTGAGAAAACCTAAAATTTCCGAACAAGAACTTTTTAGTTATTTTGACAAAATAAACTGGATTTAAACAAGAATTTTACTGTAATGTACAGTGTTTCATTATCGTATAAATAGTCATTAAAACCGGTTCTATAGAATCAAGATATAGGCTAAAATAAGCAAAATTTTTGATACACTCCAAAATCTGTGTGTCTTATAAGTCGCAGTTTTAAAGTATTCTTCTGAAATTCGCCATATTAAATTATTTTAATACAATAATAAATTCGAACAGAGAAGTTCGTGTAGGGGTCATATTAAATCTAGCTTCTACATAAGGCCCTTTCTCGGAAAAGGGTTTATAGCTTCTAAAACTTTTAAATGTGAATCAATTCCATTTCCAACTGTCTGAAATATAGATATTAATAAGTTGGCCAACCTCAGCCCACATTTTGCTATAGCTCCCATGTAAGGCCAATTTCCGGAAAGGAGTTTTGAGCTTAAAAAACTAGTAAATAGAGACCAAAACAATGTGGAATTTATGCTATTAATTTGATCAATATCGGTCCATAGTTTGCTATAGCTCCCGAAAACGTATTTGACCTTATAAAAACTTTTAATGAACTCAATAATAAATTTGTATTATTTATTTGACGAATATTGGGCTATATTTTGCTATTGTTCCCATTTGAAAGCTCTTTAAAGAAAAAGAAATTTGATTTAAGGCACCTAACAAGAAAAGTGTTTTAATTTATTTAAATTTTGCATTTTTAACTGTTTTTAATATATTAATTTGGTTTTGCAATTATCAGACCATATTTGTGTATTACTTCTTTACAATCCCACTTCATGAAATGCAGTTTTAACCTTGAAAGAATTTTAGAAATGGGCCAATTCTATCGAAATGCAGACAGTTATCTAAATGTTTTCAATAAATGTAACTATTTTAATGGAATTTATATAAAAGTGGTGGAGGGCATTCAAGATTCGGCACAGCCGAATATAACATTCTTACTTACTTTCATAATAAATTTTCAAATTATGCATATTTCTTTATAAGACTTGTCAAATTCCAATGTGATTTTATACTCTTTTTAAGTTTTGTTTAACAGTGAAATGTTGAAATATGAAGAAACTTCTTCCTGCTCGTTTCATATTAAATAAATGATAAAGTTTTTAATTCAAAAAGAAAAAAATAACGAAAAAGTATAACAAGAAAAATGTTGAGAAAAGAAAATAATATCAAACTACATATTTTAACTATAATAGGAAAAAAGGGTATGATGAAAGTGGTAACGAATTGGTAACATATATGTGACATAAAGGTAATTCCAAAGGGTTTGAATAATTATTTCTTCATTCTAAATATCATTCTGAAGACATATCATAAGACTTACGCTTTAAATGAGGTATTTAAGCTCCGCCTAAAAGATAGATAACTTTATAATTCACGCTACACTCTTTCGAAACTTTTGATTGTAAATACTGTTCATAGTTATCTCGAGAAAATTGTTAGTTACAGCCTTATATATTCCAATTTGACCGGCTTTCGTTTACCTTTTTTCTATTTTTGTTAAACAAAATCCATTTTATACAATAGTTATTATATCCTCCACCGTCACAAGAGGTAATGAGGGTACATTAGCTTTGTCATTCCGTGTGTATGTATGTTCTTGAACCAAAGCGAAATCCGAGTCTATTTTGCTATGTCCGTCTGTCAGGCTTACATCCACAATAATTGACAGAGCTTAATGAAATTTGGCATGATAAGTTGCCATAGTCCTTAAAAGTTTCTATTTTAAATAAACAAAGTCGGTTTAGTATATTAAAAGATATTGACCGATATCGGAAGCAACCTTCAAGTTCTAGAAATCGACAAATTTGAATAAGATTTTGTACTAATATAAAGTTATATGTGTGTGATAAGTTTTGGAATGATAATGAATCATTCCAAAACTTATCCAAATCGGTTATAGCTAAAATGATAACCAATTTTATAACTCATTAGTTGTTCATGTATTGTGTTTAAGAATATTATATATTATAAACTCTTGTCAGTGTATGTGTGAGTATGTATGTACGAAACATATTGTATTTACTTACTAGCATTGGTAGAGGGTATTGACAATTCGGCATATCCGAATGTAGCATTTTTACTAGTTTCTTCTTCAACTGAATAGATAAAATCTATATAGAAAACTTAAAGGCAGAAGAGGAAAATAGTTGAAAATCCTATATATAACATAAGTTCTCATCATATATCAGAAGTATCTAAGAATATTTTCCCATATTCTTTTACATATTTCAAAAAACTTGAACAGTGTATGTTAAACAAATGATCTTGGTGTGAGTATTTGTGTGTATACATGCATGTATGACTTGTCAGTAGTTTACAAGTGTTTGTATGTAGACCTGATTTTATTCTTTGCTTTGCATTGTATTTTTTGTTATTCTACATATATATTTTGATTCTTTTACATAATATACTTAAGTTGTACTTATTTTTAACAAACTATTTCTTTTTAGTTCTTTCCTTTTTTGTATTTTTTATCATGTACTTTGTTTGTTCGTTCTAAATATTTAACAAACAAAATTTATTGCATGTTGAATTTGAAAGCTTGGAAAAGTTTTGGGATCCATCGATAATTTATGCTTAGAAATTTGGAAATATATAATAAATTCTGAAATTTCAGGATATATCACCAATGAGTCTTTAGTTGTTATTTACTTAATCTTAAATAAAAAAAATCCCGACAACCTGGACCAACTAACCTAATTTGAACTGCTACCCAAAGCTGTCTATATATGACACATTTTCTTTGTGAAATGCAAAAAAAAGAATTATTTTCAATTTTCTGTAAAAGTCCTGTACTTAGATTCAAAAGCCGGGAATTTAGGTTCCAAATGAATTGAAATCAAAAACTGGTTTTGCATTTCGAAATTTAAACTCTGTTGTTATAGATGTATTAAATAACTCTAACGGAATAAACACTTATCATGTACAAGGCCGGAGTTATAAATTCCATAGCTATTCCTTAGTAATTGGTGAAATCAAAATATTGTTTTGTATTACACACTGCTGAAATCAAATCAGACGGTCATAGTGGATCAGTGTTATTGTCAGTAATTAGGATTTATTTGAAGAGAAACAACGAAAAAAACGTTATAATATTATATAATGATATCCTGCTGTTGACACTGCCGAACAGTATGAAGAGATGAATCAATAACTATTTGAGTGGCGTTATCTGCTCCTATAATTTTAATACCACAAATCAAAACCAAGTAGAACTAAACAAGAGTTAATATAGGACAGAAAGCTGTCTCAATACTTATTTAAGCTCTAGCTTTTATTTGTTGTGAGTAGAGTTTCAATAACATAGATCAAAACTTCGCAGAGCTAAGTAGGGAGTGTCATAGGATGGGATCCTCTTTAAACATTTGTTTAAATTCAACCACTTCAAACTTTATCTAGAATTGTCATGATAACATATGCGGACAATTGTGTAATTATAGCCACGAGTCATATGATAAAGTGTGTGATCTACCAGATGGTTATTAAAGCGAATTTCACAATTTCTTTTTCGCATATAAATTAAACATTTTCACCAAAGAAGTCTACGGCAACACTCTTCACTATATGGAGGTTAAAAAATGTGTGGCCTTATAGTCAATTTAATCAAAATTCCGACTGCTACGCATACGAAAATCTTAAAGGTTACAATTTGTAGTCTGTTTACCGCCTCAACTCATCCCATCGCATTCACACATAAATTACGAACTCCTTCGCTGAGTGATACGTAGTGAAGGAAGTCTTATATAATATCTTACAGAGAGATCAAACCAGTAATACTGGTTATCGTTTCAAAATGAGGCAACCAATCTTTATTAAGATTAGGTCCCATGAGATTTACATTTGCAGAAACTAAACAATCTTATGAGCATTTGGATAAATTTTTTATTTATTGTTTTAATAAATTTTTTTATTCAAAGCCAACAATATAGGTCCAAAAATTAAAAAGCTTTTTGATTTATATCTGAATAACCACAACATTTTGCAAAAACTTTTAAAAGTTCCTTAGTAAAAAGTTATCTAATTTATAAAATATAAGACCCTTTCACGGAATAAGGTTTTGAAATGTGTTGGAGGACACTTGAGATACAGCTTTTAGGTGTGAAGTCTCGAATATAACTTTTGTATCGATTTTTTAATTTCAAAATTTCAGATTCAATGTCTTAAATTACTATTTCTTCCATAAATCCAAATTTTTCATCAATGCCCCCAAAATGGGTTAATTATATAAACAAACTAAATTCATATAAATTTTGATTCTTGTCATCAAAGTTAGTTGAGCAACATGTTTGCATTACTTGTTATTTACAGAAATTATTTTCTTTATTTCTTTCACATATTGTTTTCTCTTTCACACATTTATATTTTTTTGTTTATGTCAAACAAAATGAACAATCTAAAACTCAGAGAAAAATGTAAAATATTTCCTACCAACTTATTTAAGTTTCCTAGAAAAAAATGAGTAGAAAATTCTTTATAAAAAATATTTTTTAAAAACTCCTCAAAAGAAAAGTTTGATGCAGTAAAAAAATAAAACTCTAAACATTTGTAATTCAAAAACGTATAAAATCTTTACAACAAATAACAAACACTTACACATAATCAAATTTCACTTGTTTGTATATAAGAGAATGGATATGTATATGTAAGAAATATTCTTAACAACACATATTTAAGAATGTTTGAGTTATAAGATATGAAGAATTTGTGACAAATAATAAGAAGTTTTGCTTTCAAAAAAAAAGATAAACTTTTTTTTTAATTTTTTTAATTGCAAAAAGAAATACTTATAAGTTTATAAACGCATATTAATCAAGTTTTTGTTTCATGTGGGAGAATTCGGGTCAAGTGTTGAGAAAATTATTCAAGTTTTATCTCAAAGTAAAAATTTTATAAAATATAATCAAAAATATTTTAAATATTATGGAAAAAGAAAATATTTCTTATTTCTTATAAAATATGAATCAAGGACAATTTGAATTAGGTAATAAATTATTTATAAAAGTTTTATTATTTATTTATAGAGAAAATTATTTAATTATCACATATCTAAAGAAACTCAAGAACTCATATATCCAGAGAAACTTTGATTATCATCACACAGATGATCCAAAGTTCACATAGTCCTTGAAGAGGTATTTTCTAATTGATTTGATTTTGGATTTGTAGATTAGGGTGTTCTTATCAAAAAACCTTTTGTGGGATGTATCAATTTATCAATTGGTTCTTTCTTAGATTCCTTTCAAAATGATTCATAGTAAAAAAGGAATATTAATCTGACAGAATTTTTTAATAACGTACTTGAAGGTATTCATAAATAATTAAAGTTTTTAAAATGCTTAATTTCAGTTATCTTAGCTGCTCAGGATCTTCTATGAGGACTTTCTTTCAAGCTTATAAAGCAAAAATCTTCTGTCTAACAGCAAAAATTTAATACTACTATATTCGGCAGTGCAAAACCATTAATTTGTCGCATATATAATCCAACACTTCCTAGTTCATTTGAATACACATTTATATGCACGTATAATAAACGTCACTTTTTTTGGCTTTATCTTTTTTTGCTACTAAGCCAATGTTTATGATTTAAAGACTTTTAATTGAATTTGGTAAAATTCCCCAAAATTTTGAATTAAACTTGGTTCAACTGAAAAAAAACTCTGCTGCTTTAAAATAGCAAATTTCGCATGACAATAACAAAAATCAGATAAAATTTCTTTAACCGCTATTATTTAGTTCTTAAGAAAATATGTACTTTGTGCGATCTTAAATGATTCTTAAATAATTGCGGTGGTAGATAGTATAAATGTCCTACACAATACATGTTCGTGGAATGTACATAACAGTGCGACATTAAATCGGAAAAATGAAATGGAAATAAATCATTAATTTCCGAGCATCTAGTCCAATTTCAATGAAATTTCACACAGTGATAGAAGAAAATTAGGTCAATATTGATCAAAAAGTAAAATTTAAAATTTTTTTAAACTAAATATATCTTAAACTACAAGAGGTAACCTTATAGTTTAGGTCTTCCCTAGTAGAGTATTTTAATGACCCGAGGAGATCTATTTTGAGACTATGAGGACCCACTACTATAAGATCCACAAAGTTCAAACTCAACACTTAAATTTGCCTGCACTTCTACTCTTCTACTTCTATTTTATTTTTCATTATGCACCATGAAAAAGAACTATCGAAGGATATTAAGGTGAAATATATAATTGGAAATATATTGTGAACTTATGAATCATCGTGGGACGTTTTTATAGAAATTAATGGACAGTTGGATAAAGTTAAAAAGCAACCTACCGCATAGGGCGAACTAATGAAAAACCTTGTGAAATTTTAGTGAAAACAATACATTGTTAATAATTATGGTTCGAGGATTGAGAACAATTGAAAAGATCACAGGATACTTTAAATTGAAAATGATCTCTCCAATAATAAGCATATTAATGAAAACGAAAACTAATAAATTGATGGATATGTTTGTGTCTGCACACTTTAAGAAATCTGGTCAAAATATCGCAGGATGAGAATGTCACAAAATGTTTCAGGATAAGAATGTCCTTTCATAAAAGATTAGGTAAAAAAATTGTGTGTAGAAATTAAATCATTTTACAACAAAAGAAAATAATGGAATTTTACCGAATTTGAGAACCTCTTTTGTAAGAGAGGGTTACAAAATTATATACCAAATAAAAATAAATAAATAAATAAATAAATAAATAAATAAATAAATAAATATATAAATAAATATATTATGTTTTTTTTTTAATTTTGGGGTATACATTTTTATACTACAAAATTTTAGCCCCCACAACAACAAGTGGTAAAGAAGTTATTTTAGCTTTTTGTTGTATATTTAATGCCAATAATAATTTTACGAATTCAATGAAATTTGCCGGATTTTTAATTATAGTAAACTGAGACAATCTCCCAATTTAAATGAAAAACTTTTCTTAAGACTTTTTTTAAATAATTAAATTAAGGTAGATTTTATCCAGTTAGTCAAAAAGATCTTATTTTGTTATAGGTCGCATACAAAACCTTTTCCTGGAGAAGGGTTTCTAGCTTAAAAAACTAAAATAAAATTCAATTTCATCTAAATGGGTCCATAATTGGTTAAAACCTCCATAACTTTCATAGTTAGCTTATTAAACTAGTCCATATTTATTTAGAGTCCCCTTTTTCGAAATATGATCAATTATGTCTAATTGCAGCACAATTATGTTTCTAATTTTCTTGAGTGTATCCTTTCCATGAATAAAGCTTTAGCTGAATGAAGCTTTACGTGACACTAATAAGTATTTCAATAAAATTCGGCAATAATAATTTTGAACTTGATGTTCAAAATTGTTTGATTAAGTTTGAGATCGATCTACATTGTACTGTAGGCTTTATATAAAGACCTAACTCTAGTGTTTTAATATTTTAATTCCATTTCGAGAATATTTTAAGGTAACAAATATTTGTAATTTAATTCTCAACCGAAATGTATATCACATCATGGTACTTAAATCCAACAACGTAGTAATGAATATTTTGACATGAAATTTAGGTAACAAAATCTTTTTTAATATTTCAATTATTCTAAAAATCTTTTTTTTAATAAAAAATGTACAAAACACTTCAATTATAAGTTATATGATCTAAATAAATCTAAACTAAATCAATGCTATTAAAATAAATTTATATTAAATCTTTTACAATTTTAAATTTACAATACAATTAAAAGTTTTATCTTAGTTTTTTTATTTATTTATTATCCTAAAAAAATATTGTAAAATATAAACATTTTTTCCTGACAAGATATTTAACAAAAGACAAATAATAAAAGAAATATCGTAATAGTTCTTATCTTACAAATGAATGTCATAGAGAAAAGTGTAAAGAGAAAAGAAGACGAAAAAAGGAAAATCTCATAAAAATGTAATTCAATAATATGACAATCAATGTACATGTAAAAAATAGAAACTAATATGCAATGGTAATAGAAAACTTTTACATACATACATACATACATACATACATACATACATACATACATACATACATACATACATACAAAAAGTATAATAGTCATAAGAAATAGTATGAAAAGACTAAACTTAATAGAAATGGCCAAGTTTATGAATATAAAAGATATTGTCAATGTAACAAACTATAACATACAGGGTGTTAAGTTGCCAAGGAAACTAAAAATGCAACAGTTTTTTCTTCTAAAAGAGAAACTTTTTTATAATATAAAAGATACTTTATTATCACACACCTAGTTTATGTAAAAAATATAATTTATGTAAGAACCCTACATCATATCGCATGATAAATATTAATTTGGTAATATTTATAAGACAAAGAAAGCATATCTTTAGATCCAATTAATATTAATTTTTGGATTTGATATTAATTAGATTAAAACCAAACGTAATAATTTTAGGAGCCCTCGAATGACTTTTATTGAGACCCCAAAATAGAGACTTTGTTAGCACACGGAGTTGTAAGTTATAATGCATAACTCTTAAAGGCGATATGTACTCCTCTTAAATGTAACTGTTAAGGTGACATTATCGGAAAATGATTCTCTTATTATTTTGTTTTGATGATGTCGTAACCATTTAGTAGCCTGTAAACATTATCAAATTCTCTTTCTCCCTCTCTGAATAATGACCAATGCATCTTGTAAAGTGAATCCCGAAGAACAAATTTCCCTACTCGAATGGTTAAAAAACAAATTCAGTTTATTTTACATGAACAGTGTTCCTGTTAATACTCTTCTTTTCTTTAGATCTAGTATTTATTAAAGGTACAGAGGTGTAGATAGGCGCCACTGATATAAAGTGACCTCAGTGTGGTGTCTAGATAGGCAGAAGTCTTTATTTTCTAAAAAAAAATCACTTTTCAAAAACTTTCTTTAATGGTATCAGTATCTATGAATCCAGGAACCCAAACTTTCATAACAACGAAACATTAATGCAGTAACCTTAAAAGTTTATATTGCCTTGTACGTAAGTCCACCCATTGAACTTTTAATGGAGTGCGCAAAATATAATGGGCATAGGTAGATATACTCTGTCAGGCAGTTAAATAAAGTATAAACCTTTATTTAAATTTATTTGAAAATTAGTATCTACTCGATGTATACAACAAATCATTCCCTTTTGCGGTTATAAGGAAACATGCTTCCGTTAAGTTGGATGGTTGTTGCAATATTTCTTAAACAGACTTTTCACTTATAAACACAATGGTTAGATGACTGATAACCTATTGAATATTAGTATGGAATATTCCGATTTGAACTGCACATTAAAATTAGTTTACCAACGCTTAACATCGCTTAATGATTAATCAGAAATGGTTGGCTTCTCATTTACATTTTATATGGTGTCTGGAAGCTATAACCAAATATGGACCAATATTGGTGAAATCAGTTACGTATATTAGAGAATCTGTATCAGTATATTTAGTTCGTGTTTAAGGGATTAAACAGTTTAAAATCAAAATCCGGTTGGCGACCTTCACCGAGTTATGGACAAATGTTCATGAAATTTATTATATATAAGAGACAGTTGTGGACAAATAATAGTTCCAATATCATATTTCTGGTTTTACATAGAAAACTGTTTTGGACAAAACAAAGAATGTGACCAAATTTCAATGAATTCTTCTTATTAGGCTAAACATGAGAATGCCTCCTGCAGATGGACGGACATAGCTAAATCAACTCAGATGTTGATTTAATACAAGATTGAGTTTCAAATAATTCCTGCTGGGCTTCACAAACGGAATGATAATGTTAATATACTCTCATCACCATTAATGCTAGTATAGTTATGTATATATGAAAGCTTTTTCGAGATATATTTCTGCATTACATGCTCTTTTTGCTATAAATGCATAGAGATTTTCATATAAAAAAATATATATCTCCTCGAGCATTTTATACAAAAAAAAAAAGTTTCAAATCAGGTTCACAACATTTTGTATGGTGGTTTTTTAATAAAAATTTAATATATTCTACGATGATCTGTAATGAAATTTACATAAAAAACTGATTTAGTATGTGAGGGTTATTTCAGATTCGTTATTAGCCAACTATAACATTTTAACTTATTTTTACAAACTTTTTGTATGCTGGTTGCGTAAACTTTTTGTGTGTAAAAAAATAAAATAGAAAATATTGCATTACATGTGATATTGTCATAAAACCACTTAAGAGGAAGTTAAAATATTGTTTAAAATTTATGCTTTCATGTTTGTACACAGATATGAACATCAATAAAGATATACATATGTATTAGAATAAGTTATAAATGTATATTTTTTTAATATTTTAATTGCTCTTACTAAATTACTGATAAGAATTTATTTCATTTTGGATTCATTTTAAATGAAAAAATAAATGAAGATTTATTTAAGTACTTGAATTCTATATAAGAACAGAAATATATAAAAATATTTTATTGAGAAATTAATTTGAAAAAAAGGACTTAAATGAAATATACAATAATAATTTGTATTTTTATAAAAAGATGGAAAATATTAAATTGATAAAGCATTTAAATGAAATTAATACCAGTGTTACAGTTGGTGGGACTGTTTGTGCACTTTTTCCAATTTCCTCTTTTCTATAATTTAGATTTTCGGTATAGAACTTCACCAAATTTCATTTCATTGTTAATAAACTTTATATAAATTATGGATGAAAAAAAAATTAAACTCATGAACAATAGAATTAATAAACTAAACTTCTGCGAAATCTAGTGGACATCGAAATAGTGTTAGATTTAATAAAAACCTAATTGGTGGTTAATATTAAACGGAAAAGAATGCAAATTCATAATTTAAAATATTTCACAAAGTGTTAATTTTTGTGATTAATTTCAGTAGAACTTTATAAACATAAAACTTGGTTCCAAATATGTATCAATGAGAACTGGGTTAAAACAAGGCCATAGCTCGGTTATATTAATAAAATAAAACAAATATGCCAAATGTCAGAAAAGTTTCAGAAAAATTGCAAAAAGTCTGTAAGATTTTTATTGAGTTTGAAGTATTTGATGGATAAATTCTAGTTAAAATTAGATTATAATAGATAAATTGATTCAATGCAAAATGTGTACTTAGGGGACTCAGATGTTTTTCTTGCTGTTGAAAATGTAATGGATAAATTAGTATACCATAATCTCATGTGGAGGGTAAAATTATGGATAAATTTTTGCAAAAATAAAATATTTTTAAAATAGTAAAATTTTTTGGAAACTTATGCATTTAAAAATCACTTTTGGAAGTCAGAACAGATACTTAATCTATATGTGCCACTTTAGAAAAAAAGTTCATTTAATAATGTTTATAAGTTTGCAAGAGTTAAAGTACGGTTTTTTAATCAGAAAGATAAAAATCAAAAAAAGAGAAAATCCGAAAATTTATTTTATAATGAATAATTCGCACACACTTTTTTGAAGTCGTCTGTAGCAGTGAAATTTTTTTATTGAGCTAAAAAAGGTATTTTTGTATGTCAACAATCTGTGTATGAATATACTCATGTACTAAGACGTGTTTATTTTTGTTGTATGAATTCTTAGGTGTTTCTGTTATTGCATTATTTAATATAAAACAACAACAGTAAGTTTTATTGCGACAGGAATTTTTTTTTGCGCATATTTTTATTTTTTCTTCTTCTGTTTTCTTTTCAACTATTTCGCAATTTTAAGGAGTAATAAAATTAACATCTTCTTCCTGCTCTTCACTAAAAGAAGAATAAAATAATTTTGCACAGAGCAAAATAAAAAAAAAAGAAAAGTAAAAATTTTAATCGAAAAGAAGAGTTTTATTATTTAAACTCCCCAAAGAAGAGTAAAAAGAAAGAACATTTGAAGAAAGAGATTTTCCTCTAAGTTCTTCAATACTCTGTTTAGAGTATATCATTTTAAG
Source organism: Cochliomyia hominivorax (assembly GCA_004302925.2). NCBI lineage: Eukaryota > Metazoa > Arthropoda > Insecta > Diptera > Calliphoridae > Cochliomyia > Cochliomyia hominivorax. Next base: position 36,960,713 of record PYHX02000158.1, read on the forward strand.
CAAATAATAAAACTTATTGTCTCTAGAAAATTTAAAACAATTATCGGTGTTCCAAAAGGTGACTGTCAAGTGAAAGGGTAATCATCCTCATGTTCTTAGATACTTTTTTAAAAAAACTTCTACACTAAGGAAAATGAACCCAAATTTCAATCCATTAATTTTCCCAATTAAATCTGCATCTCCATTTTATATTACTCAGTACATATATGTAATGTTATTTATTATTTTTATACAATTCATTTAACAAAATCATTTAAAAAATTCCCTTTTTAACATACAAACTCAGTCGGTCGCCCTATTTTACTAACAAATTTAATTTTATCAAAAAGACTACAAATCGAAAAGCAATTTAAACTCCTCTTCAACAAAATAAAACCAAACACTACAATAACCATTGTTGTTGTCATTACTACTGCAACCATAAGGATTTTTATTGTTAAACCTAAAATAAATAAATCTTCTCAACTCGGCAACATTAAACAAAACACACATTACAAACAATTATACATACATGAGTGTATGAGTTTACAAAAATAATAAAAAACACACAATAAATTAAAAAAAATTTCTAGGCCTTTGGCCCTTTTTAAGAGCATTTAAACAAAAAAAATTGAACTTTTACTAATACAACTATGAGTGTATGTGAGAATGTTCTACATCACAGTGTCTAGACATTTTAAAAATAAAACCAACTTATTTAAGCCAAAATAATATAAGAGAAAATAATAATCACAACAATAACAACAGCGAAATAATAATAAAATAAAATCAATGACATAAATTTATGTTTGCTTTCTGTGTTTTATTTTTTTCTCTCTCGCATTTTTGTATTGTTTTCTTTAAAATAAATGAGTATTAAAAGTAAAAATTTTATTGTTTTCTGTGTGTCTGTGTTTTTCCAAAATAAAGATGAATAAACTGTTTATACCCTACACTAATGCAGGTAATTAGGGTATTATGCGTTTGTGCTAATATTTGTAATATACAGATTTAGCGATGTCTGTCCGTCTATCTGTCCGACTGAGTGTCCATGTAAATGGTGTGAACACTCTATAGGTCGCAATGTTCGAGATATCTTGATGAATTTTAGTACGTGTTATTTTCCAGGCGAGGGTCGCTCTGTTACTTCTCATAGGTTCCATATGAGCCCCATCTCAACATCACTTTGTTATAACAATACCATCTCATATCTTAGATATACAATGGTATTGTAATAACAACTGGTCAAATTAAGATAAATAGAATCTAAACTTAATGTTGGAGATTATTCAAGAATCGGTTCACCATTTCTTCTAGCTTCGACATAACCTTTCAGAAAATATTCTATTCAAACATAATGTACTTCACACTTTATCATTTATCAGACAAGTAAGGATGTTAGTTTTCGAGACTTTTCACAGTATTGGTAATAACTGATAGTTGGGATAAATTAATGAACGACCCTCATATAATTTAATTATCTGATTTATTCTTAAGTGTGACACTAACATTTATGTGAAATTTATGCGCTTTTAAATTTATTTTGCTTTGTAGACCGACTTTCGTATAAAAGTAGAATATATATTTGTTTTTTTCTAATTTTAATTTTACCAGTTTTTACTATTAAGATTTATTCTTTAAACGGGATAATTAGAAGAGAGGAACATTTGAGCTGGGGTAGCTGAAATATTGGACGGAACACTGTCAATTTCAATAGGCTTCGTTCCTGCGTCAAAATTATAATATGTACCAAATTTCATCTGGATATTTAAAAAATTAAGAACTGTAGACAGTTTACAATGTTTACATGGACAGTCAGCTGGACATCGTTAAATCGATTTCTTTCCAGAAATGCATGCACCTACAGTGGTTTAAGTTATAAAAGAAAATCATACGAGAGTCATTTAAAAGTTTTTCGCAGCTGTCATTTACTAACAACAGTGTGATGTAAGGTATTACATAATCGGGCTTAACCGACTATAAAAATTTTGGATGTTTTTATGTTTCCTCATTTACATTGTCTTTTTTTAGTATTTAGTATCTCCCTCACATCCGGTGTATATAAGTAAATATCTGTGCATGTTTATTTGTGTGTGTTTTATGGTTCCCTTATTTTTGGAAGAGATGTTTTTTAAATTTTTGCATAACATATTTCAAGGGTTAGAGTATTTAATTTTGTTAAAAGCTTTATTTTTTTAACAACAAATTAAGGAAAATGTTATTAAGTGAATTGTAGAAAAATAAAACAAAATTTTATTGTTTAAATAAATCGTTTATAACTGTAAACTTTTTGAGTTTAACATGAAAATGTTAAAACTTTATTTTGTGTTAAAGTAAATTAATTGTAGGAATTTTATTTATCTTATTGATTTAATGTATTTTTTTAATATTTTAAACTATTTATTTTCTGAAAACTTTTAATTAAATTGAAGATTTTATTTTAGTTTTTATTTGTTTTTTTTAATGGTATGTCCTTTAGTATATGCTGTTGTATAATAATGTAATTTAAATGCAAAAATGATGTCTAAAGCGATGTCGAATTCGTAATACTCTACACCACACACATATGTTTAAACAAGAAATATATTGGGCACAACTAATTTAAGACAAAATTTGACAATGATGATTACTATTGTAAATAATTTAAACCTCTTGAAATTGGTTGCCGACGTTAGGTTTTTTTGCGAGAAATATTAGATCAGAGTCATCACAATATTTAATGTAATTAATTTCAAATTTTAGGAGAATCAATTGAAAACTTTTATACATTTCATACATCATCACAGGAAATATTTTTAGTTGTAAAAAAGTTAGTTCTAGTTGAAAATAGAATCACTGTTTAGTGAATATTCCACTATGGGGAAAAATGATTTTTACTTAATCTTTTACTGTTGGTAGGATGTCTACGATATTTGTCTATATTAACTTGAGACTTTTCGTAAATTAAGTGAAAATATGTTTACTATGATCAAAATTGAAAATTTGAATTTTAGTCCCTTTTTATAAATTTTGGTGTATTAAAAAATCCATTAAATTTTCAATAAATATTAACCAAAAAAAAAACTGTTTCAATTTTTTGGATTTGGGTATATAGATTCCATATTTCTGGTAATAATCTAATGTCAAATTTGATTAGGCATATGAAGATTTTTTTGTAGAAGGAATATGCCTAATTTTGCCAAGATTACAATGAATCTTGGCAATTTTTGGTATTTATAAAATCACCTCTACTAAAAAGATTAAATTTTGAGAGAAGATTTTTTATTTAAGTTTCTAAAATTATTTTTAATGTTTACTCAAGAAGTACAAAATCTAATTAAGATATTTAATATATATTATTTATAACATTAAATTTTAGAACCGCTCCGGTTATTGGAACACATTATTACTATATATATTTGAAACTACATTAAATGTGAGTTTGTTTTTCATCTTATAGTCTGATGACATTAAATTTAATATAGAGAATATATTTGTAAACATATAAGTAAAAAAATATTATTAAAATAATGTAAAATATTATTAAAAATAAACGAAATATGTGCTAAGAAATTTTGGTCTCACTTTTCAAATATAAAATTTACCCTAAACCTGCACAATTTCTTTTGTATCTTTATTTAAAATTTACAACTTAAATCATGAAAAGTAGTTCCATATAATTTCCATTGTCATAAAAATTGAAACAAAAACAAAATTCGTCATAAATCAATGTTATCACTTTTTCATATATGTAACTATAGTTACATGACGTATACGTAATATTTAATTAACCACTTGTTAAATGTTAATCATATGGATGTCACACAAAAGAGATTTAATCAAATAATTTTCTGGCATTGATTTTTTCTTTAGAATTAAATTAATGTAGTTATGTTTGAACATATATTTTTTTCGTATTCAACATTAAAAAATTTTCATAAGAAATAGTAATTGAAAATAATGTATTAAATTAAATTATCAAAAGGAATATTTTAGCGAAATGATTTATTGCGTTTTGGTTTTACCAGACGAGAAGGAGTGAAGTCGAAAAATGTTTAACATTTAACCTTTTAAATGTAAAAAATTTAAATCTAGTAAAATCTGCCCTTTTTAATAAAAACTATATGAAAAACGTATTTTTACATATAGTACAGTTAAACAGTAATGAATCTGTTTAACTGTTTCCTCTCTAATAAATAAAAAAGTAGAATGGAGAGTTTCAAAATTTCAGCTTCAGTTTGATTGTATCTTCCAGCATTTTTCCATATATAATACCAAAATATAGAACTTTCCACAAACTTCGGATGTCAAAATTCATTTTCTGGAAATACATTTTTATAATATTGTAAAGTACACTAAAATATATGTGATGGTTAAGCGTGGCCATCTGGTTCCCTATAGATCGCGTGACATCAAATATTTTTACGGATATACAATAATTGGTTTTCTCAATTACACATTCATATGAATGTACTGGTCAAGCAACTGCAAGATTTCATTCCATCAGCTACTATCACACATACATTTTGAAAACAGCTTATGCCAAAAACATTAAAGAAATGTAGAGAACAATCAGTCATCAATATGGTAAAAAGGAAATATAATAAATTTACAACTGACATAACAGACAATGTAATTGATGAACAAATGGTACATTTTCTGAAAAGATACCCAGCAGCTGAGCCACCTGAAGATTTTGATCTTGGACATGGATCTTCAATAATAATTAGACTATTAAAACATATACAATGTATCAGCAGGAGTTCAAAACTACAATGCTTTTATTGTGAGGTTTATTTATGTAACCAAATGTGAAAATACTACAGGATTTAAATTAAAACCAATTGCATTTCTTTAGTCTAGCGATTCTTGAGTGGAATATAGAAAAGATTACAATTTTTCGGGTAACAGAACTCAAAAATAAAAAGTTTTTAACATTCAAAATGAAGTTAGATACAATACCGCTACACCATTTGAAACTCCGAATAATGTGGAAGCAATTGAATTATGTAAAACTTCCTATGATGCTACATATCACAATGATGCACCTGCTGACAAAAAAAATCGTTCAGTTTGATCATTGGCTTATATTTCCTTACGATCTGCTAACAAAATGTCGTAAAAATTGTGTAAGCTTATCAATTAATTTCTTTGTATGTTCCTAAAGAAAGTACTAAAAACGTTAATGGAAGGGTTTCCGAAAAGTTTAAAAATTTCATTGCTGATGATTAAAACCATACTTTTTTATAATTTCAATCAAAATAAAAAATTAGAGCAGTAAATTTAATTTTTTCGCTTTTATTATCATGTTTGTATATTAAGAATTTGTCGATCTCACTACTTATATTTTTTCGAACATTTTTATTTTTGTGTTATTTCATCATGTACACCAACATGAATTCTGTCCGAAAAATTAATTTAAGAAATCTTAATATGAATTTTTAAAATTTCGTTTTTGACAAATTAGTTCTCAGTATTAAACGAAAATATTTATTAATTTTGTACATTATTTCAATCATTGAATATATCTGCATTAATATGTTTCAATATATAACGCAAGAGTAAACTCAATAAATATATGAGTTAAAGTGCGCTGAAGCAGTACATTGCAATACAAATATAACTGCAAATTATTAACACAGGATATGCAATGCAACGGAAAAAGTATTTAAATACATAATTTTTTTCATGTAACAGACAAAATTTTTTTTGTTTGTTTATTTACGTTCTTTATGGGGAGGAGATCGCCAAAATATTAATACGATTTGTTTCTCCCTCCAATTGGTATTATTATACTATCAAGTGGAGACCCAAAAAGGGAATCGTCTATGATCCCATAAAGTATGTATATATGCTTGTTTAAAAGCAAAATTTTGAGTCTATTTAGCTATGTCCGCTTGTCTGTCTGCATTACAAACATCTACGCAAGAGTAAGCAGCTAAGATTATATAAGGAAAATCATTTTATTTTGCAGAGAAATCTGATAAACTACGATTACCGGTAAAAAAGGTTGTGATTAAGGAAAAATATCAACGAAGATTATTACGAAGTGTAATATCATTATATAATTGATGGACACTCAATAAGCCTACTTTGAATTAGAATAAATATAACAGAAAATAGATCGATATAATTCTAAACTCAGTTATTTTGGTAGCTGATATCCGTAACGCTTAGGCAATGCTTTATATTCGATTGAATTTGAAATATCAATAACTATTTAGGCCAATAAATATTTTGGGATAATGCTGCAAAATAATGAAGAAAAAATTAATAATGGACTGTTCAAAATTTTATTCGCTGAATGCATTTTATAGCCTCCACTACCATAATTGATGATAGAAGTTATATTTGGTTTGTTATTTCTTTCGAGACAGTAAGCAGAAATCATCTGCCTGCTGCCATTAAAATTTATCCAAATTCATTAAAAGCAAAGAATAGAATATAGGAGAGCTGTCTTTAATATAAATATATCTAATGAAATTTCCCTGAAGTTTTTAAAAAATTTCCAATAGTTTTCAATTATTTTAAATAAAGTTAATTTTACTAGAGTTTGACTATTAAATACTTAATACCATATTATTGGTTATTAATAACGCATTCAAATATTATGCTACAACTCTCGTATAATGCGCTATTTCGGAATTTTTCTAAAGAGTTTCATACACTAAATTGCTACTACTACATTTGTGTGAGATATTTGCCTTTCAAAACGTATTTTTCTGCCTTTTTTATATATAAAATATCCAACAGATTGTAAGCCGGATGTGAATCCTTGTTCATGTTTGTCTGATCCTTAGAAAATATTAATACCATACCAATGTACACAAAAAAAAAATAAATAAAAAATAAATAAAATAAAACATGATCTTATTAAAAATTTATATAAAATGTAGAAATAATTATTTAATTTATTGAAATTGCTCCAATCACCGTATTTGCATATTCAGTAATGAAAATTTTATTATTTTAATCAAACATATTTTTTTATTATTATAAAATTAATACTTTTAATCATTCGATTAAATAATACACTAATATTAATTTAAAATCTCCTGAGTTTTGATTAATTTTATATTTGAAATTATTTAGGGCTACTTTCTTCTGTATATATGTGAGATTTATGCACTTTTAAGTAACATACGGTTGTATGAGAGTTATGATAAATAATAAAATGTTCTTTTTGAGATTTGGCACACCGTTTAAGAAAATTGGAAAATACCTCATTTTAGTTTTACATTTATATATGAAATTTATAAATTATACTACGTGCCTGATTTTATTAAAATAACTTAAAACCTTTGACAAAAATTTTACGGACGGTCGAGCGGATATTGTTAAATTCTTTCAGGAAATGATTTTGAGTTGTACCGTTCAACTCAAAATCATTAACAGGTTAACAATTTACCTCTTAAAAAAATGTTATTATCTGATTAAAATGATTCATCAGAAAAATATTAAAATACTTTTAACAGCCCCCAACTTGGTCCTACAAATAGTTGGCCATGCATTCAAAGGTATCCCGCCAAACTGTTTTCAATGTTATTTATTACTAACGGAAGACTTGGCCGTTTATTATAGAACAAATTTCAGGTAGAAGAAATGGCAGGAAAGCAGACCGGTTAGCTCAGCGTTTGAACTGTTTGTTACGAAAAGTTTAAGCTAATGCAAGTTTAAAATCAAGAATCAAACGGTAAAAAATTTAGAGGCCAAAATCAAGTTAAAAAAAATGATAAACATAAGCATTTTATTAGTGCAAAATTACAATGCAAATAACAATATGAATAGTAATGCTTTTTATTGTAATAATATTTTTTAGTAATAAATATAACTATTTTAAGTTCAAAATCACAATGTGAACAAAAATTTTTTTAGTCACGGTAACAATATCTAATGAGAATTGTATGTTGCTTCTCATTCTCTGCGTATAATATTAAATTGATACTAAATACAACTTGCTAAATTATTAAATATTAAAAGTTATTCATGTTATATACAAAATATCTTCTTAACAAAATTCTTTTAGGTCAAAATGCCAAGTCCATCTTTATTTCTATTCCATTCACATAATGTGATCGTGCATGCCAAAAATAAATAAAAACAATATAAAGCAACAACAAATTTAAACATGACTTCAAACAACAAAAACAAAAGTATATAAAAAATCACATAATAATAACGTTTCTGTTGTATTTCTGTTCAATGTTGCGGCTGTTAATAATTGACATAATTTATATAAAAAAATGTATAATAACGGACAATGTATGAAATACTTGGAACAAAAATAACAACAAAAATATTTCTTAGTATATACAAAGTAGGTTAAACAAAAAGGCCAAGAAGAACAAGTAACAACTTTATGGTCGGTCAAGCCCGAATATCTATTACTCTACATGACTTTTATAATTTGATGTCCTGATTTGTTTTTAAGTGTGCTGTTTATTATATTATTAATTTTTTTGGGGGTTACATGGGAGCTACAAGAAATTATAGACCGACCCTCATATAATTTTACTCATCGATTTCTGCTTATATTTATCTTAATTTGACGATTTAATTTTATTACAAACCCAACGTACAAATAAGATTTACATCCTTCAAAGTGATATATGTAAGGTCCTTTGTATTTGACTTATGAGAAGAAACATACTTGGTAGTTATATGGGAGCTACAATAAATTATGGACCGATCCTCATTTAATTTTAACATCGATTTCTGCTTATATTTATCTTAATATTACGAAAACGAGATTTATGCACTTCAAACCTATGAAAACTAAGA
>PYHX02000158.1:36969551-36995285 GCA_004302925.2 Cochliomyia hominivorax
AATGTTATTAAGTGAATTGTAGAAAAATAAAACAAAATTTTATTGTTTAAATAAATCGTTTATAACTGTAAACTTTTTTGAGTTAACATGAAAATGTTAAAACTTTATTTTGTGTTAAAGTAAATTAATTGTAGGAATTTTATTTATCTTATTGATTTAATGTATTTTTTTAATATTTTAAACTATTTATTTTCTGAAAACTTTTAATTAAATTGAAGATTTTATTTTAGTTTTTATTTGTTTTTTTTTAATGGTATGTCCTTTAGTATATGCTGTTGTATAATAATGTAATTTAAATGCAAAAATGATGTCTAAAGCGATGTCGAATTCGTAATACTCTACACCACACACATATGTTTAAACAAGAAATATATTGGGCACAACTAATTTAAGACAAAATTTGACAATGATGATTACTATTGTAAATAATTTAAACCTCTTGAAATTGGTTGCCGACGTTAGGTTTTTTTGCGAGAAATATTAGATCAGAGTCATCACAATATTTAATGTAATTAATTTCAAATTTTAGGAGAATCAATTGAAAACTTTTATACATTTCATACATCATCACAGGAAATATTTTTAGTTGTAAAAAAGTTAGTTCTAGTTGAAAATAGAATCACTGTTTAGTGAATATTCCACTATGGGGAAAAATGATTTTTACTTAATCTTTTACTGTTGGTAGGATGTCTACGATATTTGTCTATATTAACTTGGAGACCTTTTCGTAAATTAAGTGAAAATATGTTTTAAGCTATGATCAAAATTGAAAATTTGAATTTTAGTCCCTTTTTATAAATTTGGTGTATTAAAAAATCCATTAAATTTTCAATAAATATTAACCAAAAAAAAAACTGTTTCAATTTATTGGATTTTGGGTATATAGATTCCATATTTCTGGTAATAATCTAATGTCAAATTTGATTAGGCATATGAAGATTTTTTTGTAGAAGGAATATGCCTAATTTTGCCAAGATTACAATGAAATCTTGGCAATTTTTGGTATTTATAAAATCACCTCTACTAAAAAGATTAAATTTTGAGAGAAGATTTTTTATTTAAGTTTCTAAAATTATTTTTAATGTTTACTCCAAGAAGTACAAAATCTAATTAAGATATTTAATATATATTATTTATAACATTAAATTTTAGAACGCTCCGGTTATTGGAACACATTATTACTATATATATTTGAAACTACATTAAATGTGAGTTTGTTTTTCATCTTATAGTCTGATGACATTAAATTTAATATAGAGAATATATTTGTAAACATATAAGTAAAAAATATTATTAAAATAATGTAAAATATTATTAAAAATAAACGAAATATGTGCTAAGAAATTTTGGTCTCACTTTTCAAATATAAAATTTACCCTAAACCTGCACAATTTCTTTTGTATCTTTATTTAAAATTTACAACTTAAAATCATGAAAAGTAGTTCCATATAATTTCCATTGTCATAAAAATTGAAACAAAAACAAAATTCGTCATAAATCAATGTTATCACTTTTTCATATATGTAACTATAGTTACATGACGTATACGTAATATTTAATTAACCACTTGTTAAATGTTAATCATATGGATGTCACACAAAAGAGATTTAATCAAATAATTTTCTGGCATTGATTTTTTCTTTAGAATTAAATTAATGTAGTTATGTTTGAACATATATTTTTTTCGTATTCAACATTAAAAAATTTTCATAAGAAATAGTAATTGAAAATAATGTATTAAATTAAATTATCAAAAGGAATATTTTAGCGAAATGATTTATTGCGTTTTGGTTTTACCAGACGAGAAGGAGTGAAGTCGAAAAATGTTTAACATTTAACCTTTTAAATGTAAAAAATTTAATCTAGTAAAATCTGCCCTTTTTAATAAAAACTATATGAAAAACGTATTTTTACATATAGTACAGTTAAACAGTAATGAATCTGTTTAACTGTTTCCTCTCTAATAAATAAAAAAGTAGAATGGAGAGTTTCAAAATTTCAGCTTCAGTTTGATTGTATCTTCCAGCATTTTTCCATATATAATACCAAAATATAGGAACTTTCCACAAACTTCGGATGTCAAAATTCATTTTCTGGAAATACATTTTTATAATATTGTAAAGTACACTAAAATATATGTGATGGTTAAGCGTGGCCATCTGGTTCCCTATAGATCGCGTGACATCAAATATTTTTACGGATATACAATAATTGGTTTTCTCAATTACACATTCATATGAATGTACTGGTCAAGCAACTGCAAGATTTCATTCCATCAGCTACTATCACACATACATTTTGAAAACAGCTTATGCCAAAAACATTAAAGAAATGTAGAGAACAATCAGTCATCAATATGGTAAAAAGGAAATATAATAAATTTACAACTGACATAACAGACAATGTAATTGATGAACAAATGGTACATTTTCTGAAAAGATACCCAGCAGCTGAGCCACCTGAAGATTTTGATCTTGGACATGGATCTTCAATAATAATTAGACTATTAAAACATATACAATGTATCAGCAGGAGTTCAAAACTACAATGCTTTTATTGTGAGGTTTATTTATGTAACCAAATGTGAAAATACTACAGGATTTAAATTAAAACCAATTGCATTTCTTTAGTCTAGCGATTCTTGAGTGGAATATAGAAAGATTACAATTTTTCGGGTAACAGAACTCAAAAATAAAAAGTTTTTAACATTCAAAATGAAGTTAGATACAATACCGCTACACCATTTGAAACTCCGAATAATGTGGAAGCAATTGAATTATGTAAAACTTCCTATGATGCTACATATCACAATGATGCACCTGCTGACAAAAAAAATCGTTCAGTTTGATCATTGGCTTATATTTCCTTACGATCTGCTAACAAAATGTCGTAAAAATTGTGTAAGCTTATCAATTAATTTCTTTGTATGTTCCTAAAGAAAGTACTAAAAACGTTAATGGAAGGGTTTCCGAAAAGTTTAAAAATTTCATTGCTGATGATTAAAACCATACTTTTTTATAATTTCAATCAAAATAAAAAATTAGAGCAGTAAATTTAATTTTTTCGCTTTTATTATCATGTTTGTATATTAAGAATTTGTCGATCTCACTACTTATATTTTTTCGAACATTTTTATTTTTGTGTTATTTCATCATGTACACCAACATGAATTCTGTCCGAAAAATTAATTTAAGAAATCTTAATATGAATTTTTAAAATTTCGTTTTTGACAAATTAGTTCTCAGTATTAAACGAAAATATTTATTAATTTTGTACATTATTTCAATCATTGAATATATCTGCATTAATATGTTTCAATATATAACGCAAGAGTAAACTCAATAAATATATGAGTTAAAGTGCGCTGAAGCAGTACATTGCAATACAAATATAACTGCAAATTATTAACACAGGATATGCAATGCAACGGAAAAAGTATTTAAATACATAATTTTTTTCATGTAACAGACAAGATTTTTTTTTGTTTGTTTATTTACGTTCTTTATGGGGAGGAGATCGCCAAAATATTAATACGATTTGTTTCTTTATAAATAATGTTATTTTGCAGAGAAATCTGATAAACTACGATTACTGGTAAAAAGGTTGTGATTAAGGAAAAATATCAACGAAGATTATTACGAAGTGTAATATCATTAATATTATTGATGGACACTCAATAAGCCTACTTTGAATTTTAATAAATTTAAATAGAGTGATATAATTCTAAACTCAGTTATTTTTGTAGCAGAATATCCGTAACGCTTAGGCAATGCTTTGATAGAATCTGAAGTATCAATAACTATTTAGGCCAATAAATATTTTGGGATAATGCTGCAAAATAATGAAGAAAAAATTAATAATGGACTGTTAAAAATTTTATTCGCTGAATGCATTTTATAGCCTCCACTACCATAAGTGATGATAGAAGTTATATTTGGCCTTCGAGACAGTAAGAAGAAATCATCTGCCTGCTGCCATCAAAAGTTATCCAAATTCATTAAAGCAAACAATAGAGTATGGGAGAGCTGTCTTTAATATAAATATATCTACCGAACTTTCCCTGTAGTTTTTACAAAATTTCTAATATATTTCAATTATTTTAAATAAAGTTAATTTTACTAGAGTTCGACTATCAAATACTTAATACCACGGAATTTTACTAAACTACTACTGCTACTAACATTTGTGTGAGATATTTGCTTTTTAAAACGTATTTTTCTGCTCTTTTTATAATTAAAATATCCGACAGATGTGATGTGAATCCCTGTTCATGTTTGTCTGATCCTTAGAAAATATTAATAAAATACCAATATACACAGAAAAAAATAAAACATTATCTTATTAAAAATTTATATTAAATGTAGAAATAATTATTTAAATCAATTATTTAATTTATAATTATATTTGTATATCCAATAATGAAAATTTTATTATTTCAATCATATATATCTTTAAAAGTTATTAAAAGTTCTAATATTCTAATATTAAGAATATTAGAACAAAAAAATATTAAAAATTATTCATGTTGTATATAAAATATTTAACGCAAAAGATTTCTTCTTAACAAATTCTTTTAGGTCAAAATGCCAAGTCCATCTTCATTTCTATTCCATTCACATAATGTGATCGTGCATGCCAAAAATAAATAAAAAACAATATAAAGCAACAACAAATTTAAACATGACTTCAAGCAACAAAAACAAAAGTATATAAAAATATCGCATGATGATAACGTTTCTGTTGTGTTTCTGTTCAATGTTGCGGCTGTTAATAATTGACATAATTTATATAAAAAAATGTATAATAACGGACAATGTATGAAATACTTGGAACAAAAATAACAAAAAATATTTCTTAGTATCTACAAAGTAGGTTAAACAAAAAGGCCAAGAAGAACAAGTAACAACTTTATGGTCGGTCAAGCCCGAATATCTATTACTCTACATGAAATTATTGATAAAAAATGGGTGTTACGAAAAACTAATCACAAGAAAATATGGACTGACCCTCATATAATTTTACACATCGATATCTGCTTATATTTTTCTTAATTTGACGATTTAATTTTATTACAAACCCAACGTACAAGTCAGATTTACGTCCTTCAAAATGATATATATAAGGTCCTTTTTATGACCTTATAAAATTATTCAATTTAAACATTGATTTCTGCTTACATTTATCTTAATATTACGAATAAATATTATTACGAACCCAACATATAAGTACGATTTATGCACTTCAAAGTAATAATATTTAAGGTGCCTTGTATGGGACCTATGAAAACTAATGGACTGATCCTCGCATAATATGGCATATTGTTTAAGAATGTCATAGGACTTATTTCTACCAACTTTTGTTAAAATCGGCTTATATTCAGGACCTTTATGAGCTTAAAATCTCATTCAGGGAGGACATATGTATTGGAGATATCTAAAATATTGGACCGAACATGGTCATCAAATTTTATCAAGATTTCAAATAAATTGCAACATATAGAGCGTTCACAATATTCACATGAACATTCAAATCGGCTTATATTCAGGACCTTTATGAGCTTAAAATCTCATTCAGGGAGGACATATGTATTGGAGATATCTAAAGTATTGGACCGAATATGGTCATCAAATTTTATCAAGATTTCAAATAAATTGCAACATATAGAGCGTTCACAATATTCACATGAACATTCAGCCCGACGGACAGACGGACGGACATCCTTAAATCAATCCAGAAAGTGATTCTGAGTCGAACGGTATACATAAAGGTGGACGTAATACCATTTTTTTTTTGCATACTACAAACATTGGCACAACTACATCAACCAGCTATAATTGTGTAGGGTATAGAAAGAGGAAAATTTAAGTAAAATGAGTGAAAATGTAAACAGTGTGATAAATCTTGGAATAATTAAGTGAAATTACAACACTTTCATAACAGCTTGAATAACGTAAAATAATACATATTTAGCATAAATTGAACTTTTTTCCTGGCTTTTCTTTTTACTTTCATTCTTTTGTTCTTTCACTTCAAGGTGTTAAATATATAAATTTTTGTGTAATTTTAACCTAAAATTAGAAATTTTGTTGGCAAAACACTATAGGAATTCAATGTTATTACAGAAAAAGAACTATCAAATGTGTGTGAGTGTGTGTTTGTTGATATATGTGTATTAGCTTTTTGGGTCATACTATACATTTGCTAATGCACATACGAGTGTTGTTTGTTGTAGTTAATATTATTTAGTATTTAATTTTATTTTCTTATTTATTTTAATCATAAACTATCTTAATGAGAGAACATTAACAAAACAACTGTGATTTTAACAGAAAGGAAAAAAGAAAAAAAGTAATAAAGTAATAAAGTTTATATGTCCTTATTCATTGTACCCTACAGTTAATCAGTTATAGTTAGAACCGATAGAGAAGTAAGAATGCCAGAATCATTACCAATATCTTAAAAAACTTCACCACTTGGAATGGAATCAATGGAACTCCTAAGTATGAAGGATTTTATTAAACAAAAATCATATTTCGGGAAGGATTTATATGAATGTCTAATCTTATTTCTATGGGTTTATTGTTGTTTTAAAATAGATTTATGTAGCAAATTTGATAAATCTAGAAGCACAACTTTTGAAATATCAACGGATATATTGTGATCATTCTGTGAGAATATCAACAAAAAAAAAATCGAGACAGTATTTAAGTCTTCCGTAAGTCCCAAATTCAGTTTTATAAGATATATAATAGTTTTCTTCTGAATTTTGAGTTTGTCTCAGATATCGAAATATAACCTTCGTGTTACTTGCTGATTTTAAAAGCAAACAATTTGACTAATTTATATTTAAATTCGGACAGTTAGTCTAGACGTTAGAATATTTTTAAAGCTTTTAGTATAAAAGTGTGACAAAAAGTATGAAAAAATCTTTGTCAGTAATTGTGGATGTGAGCTTGCCAAAGACAGATAGACGTACATGACTAAATTTACTCAGACTTTGTACTATTTTGAACTGTGATAGAGATTCGACCTTAATCACCATTTTGGTTGGTAAGTTAATTTGGCTTTTAATTTTATAAGGAAAATTTAATAAAATCGTATGTGATTATAGAAAAACATTACAGAAATATTGCTTAAACAACATCCATAGAAAATATAACATTAAAACATTGTTAGTGTACGGGATACGGTTCTTTAAACACTATTAACTCCGTGGATGGACTCTCTATGTGGTCTTAATTTCAGTGCTTATAATACCTTACTCTTTGCTAACATTTTATCAACAAAAAGGGGAAGTCCCACTGTGCATAGTAGTTAAAATTTATACCCAAAATCAATTTCGTTTGATTACAATTTTAAACATTTTCGCCGTTTTATGTTTAATAGATTCATAAAAAATATATCCCTTGTAGGAAGCTTCAGAGCCCTATATGACTCACACAATTTATTATCGTATCCAATATTAACCTTCTTTACCTTCATATTTTACCTACAATACACATTTATGTTCTATAATTGTTTTTCTTTTATTTATTTTTCATTTTTCTCATTTTTTATATATTTTTTTTCTGCTTGTAATTATAGCAATTATTATTTGACTTGTTCATACAATCTGAAAACAAAAAAAATATTGAAAGAAAAACTATTTATGGAAATACAGTGTATGTTAAAAGAGAGTGTGCGAACAAATTTTGAAGAAAAATCAAGCTTTCTTAAAATTTTCGAACAAAATATTTTGAAATTTCGTATAACGGTTAAATTTTAAAATGACACATAATGAAGGAATTGTTTACTTTTGTAATACACTGTTTACGCTAAATTTTTGTGGAAGTCGCATATATATACATCGAAATAATTAAACTCATACACATTGATATATAGAATTAATCGGTAACTTAAATCATGTTCTTGTGCCCTTTTTATGTATGCAGTATTTGTGGTGTTATATGTGTATGTTGATTTATGTAACTTAAAGAAAAATAAGTAAAAATGCTATAGATTCGACTATGTATAGCAGCCTACACTATATTTTATTTATAAATGGCAGATATGAAAAAGTATGCAAAAACTATATACGTATATAGTATTGTTACTAACGATGCTGAATCTTTATTACTACTAAAAATTTAAAAATATTTTAAGAGTAGTATACTATATGTAATTCGGGGTCCATCCAAGAATTTTAAATTCCATAAAATTTTAATTCGCAATTTAAACTTTCAGGGATAATCGGTATTTCTAAATACGGATTCATACAAAATTGTTGTATTCTTTAAAATTTTGTTGCTAAGACAAATTTTAAACAATAATAAGTTTACATTTGAGTAATTGACTGAAACAGAGTTATGCAATATTAAACGTTTCATTTGTAAGACAATACCATTACCCCTGACTGCTATCCTAAAATTTTATAGTCCATAATCCTTGAATTTTTTTTCAATCTTAACATATTTCCCCTGAATAAGTCTATAACTTTTATTCTAGTGAACCTAGTTTTTCCGTTTTAATAATACAATTTTGATTGAAATTTAACAATCTGTTTAGATGTGAGTGTGCCAACAACATGCTTTCAGTGACTTCTCTCGAACAGGTAGTCTATCTCCGTTTAACATCTGTCATACTTTCGTTTGCCTGTTTAGTGCCCTTTAATTCATAAATTATTGGCTTCTTTGTCCAATATTGCTGCATATTGCTTGTCATTACCATGATTTTATTTGGGAAACACTAAGGGCTTTTGAGTCCAAAACATTTCTTAACATTCTCTCGAGCATCAACAACATACAATATTTTTACCTAAAAAATCTACCAGAACATGCATTTCGTCATACATTATGTAACAATAATATGTTTTTTTTTCTTGAAAACTTGTCTCCAACTTCCGTATCCCTAAATTTTTAACAGCGCTCCTATCAGGAACTATTTAAGCCTTGTACATTTTGTAAACCTAGCCTGGCTGCTTTTCTATCGGATGTAATGGAAGTTCTTTCGAAAATGCTTCCTATTTTATTGCTTTAGAATCAATATGTGGACTATTCGTCGGTACTGTTAAATAACATAAGAAACTGTAAACGGCAGACCTTCGAATGATTGAACAACTTTTTGTTAGATCAAGTTAGGTTTTGTTGAAAATATTTTATTTATTTAAGGACTCACTTTTTTTGTTCACATATTTTAATCAGATGTAATCATATGGTTAACATTAAACATATTAACTGATGTATTTTGCTAAATTAACATGTTAAAAAAAGTAGTAATATTTGGGCTTAAAGTTTTAATGAAAAACGCGTGTTAGGAATTTTTCTACTTCACCCCTAATATTCACTCTTAACCACTTCTAATGGTAAAATCTATAATAAATCTTTATTTTCTGAATGGCTGCTTCATAATACTTGAAGTTTCCCACAGTCTTAGTGGAGATTCGGAGCAGAACTGAGCCTTATAGTTATAATAGGAACAGCAATAAGATTATTCAAATTTTAACACCTCCTTATTAACAATATTTAAATACAATTAAAGTTTGATTCAAAACCTTTACTAAATAAAAATTTACTGATCGCTAGTGAAAGTGTATATATCTCGATTAGTGTGTTTAACTTATTGTTGTTATAAATTAAATCCAAAATTCAGAGAAAGACTGTTAAAGTTCCACCATTAAATTACATAACACATCTACTTGTTTCATTTAATGTTTTTTCTGTTAAGGCTTTTCTGAGCATGTATGTGTTAACATACATTTGTGCAAATGTGTTGGTATGTAAGATGTTCTCGTTGATTTTGTAAAAGACCAAACATTAAATAAAATACCAGCTTAATTATAGACACTTGGTTGCTATAAAATTAAACACAAACATTCTCATGTATTTAAACACACATACATATATATAAACATACATTCATAAACACATATATTTTATATAAATATGTATATAAGATTGTAAGTATTCTTTATTATGTGTATGTTTATTTATGCAGTCGCGTATAATTTTTGTTTATTTTAATGGCATCATACATATGATGACGATTATGATCTTGATAATAATGATGATATTTACCGGGCCATAAGTATGAGGTTAACTATCATTTTGCTTTATGTATTTAACCTTAATTAAATTTACTAATGTTACTCTTATTCACTCATATATATATATATAGAACTCAAACAACTGATTATACTTATATACAAAAGTATATAGGTAGTTGTGTGTATGAACATATATATGTGAATATATTTATCTACCCACATTTTTTTGATTCATACCTTTGTATGTGTGTGACTTTTCTTTTGCAAAATTTAATCAACACATTAACATATTTTGTGTGCCAAAAACTATGACATACGGTTGAGAGTCATTTTCCTTTGAACGACGGGAATTTGTTTTAAACATTCACACATGAGAATTCTACATGCTTGCGGTTGTTAATGAAGATTTAAAAAGTTTCTGAGTTGAAATTAAATCGTGGAAAATGTTATAATTTAAATCTTAAACATTAAAAAAATGAAATAATAATTACGTTTATTTATGATGATTAATATATAATATGAAGTCATTATAGGCGTAATGGAAAGTTGAAGAAAAATTATGTGCTGAAGTAGAACCTGCAGTGAATTCTTTGTGTAGATCAGCATAAGTTCTATATTATCGAGACCTATATACATGTTAGTACTGCTGAGTATATATTAAGTCTATCATTAAATGTTAATAACGGATCATATAATAACCAATCTATCTGTTGGAAACATTCTCACAAACACATTAATTAGCCAATTTCAATTAAATTTTGTTATTAGCGTGCATGTGTTTGGAGAGTCTCTTTAAAATTTAGATTCTAAATATTTAAGAAATTTCATACATATATGCATATTGTTGAAGATATTACTGATTCGGCATAGCCTAATAATGCATTCTTACTTGCTAACACTTGCTAAATAAAAACTGATCATTTTTTTCTCATATCAAAGAACCATGTTTTTCTGTTTTTAAGGGAAACATTTCACGAATTTTTTAAACAAGAATCACAATTTTTGGAGGACGATATTTAAACATATTATCACTGAATATTCAAAACAAGGAAAATTGTAAATGTTGGCCGTATCTAACTACATTATACCTTACACCATAATGCAAGTATAAAAGTTATGGACAGACCTTGCATTTTATGAGTTTAAAATCCCATTTTGAAAGGAGATTTGTATTCAAGCTACATTTGGGCAGAATATAACCGAATATAATAAACTGCTCACAACAATAAGATGAATATCGACCGAGGCTGACAAACATATTGACGGACATCATTAAATTTAATCAGAAATTGATTATGAGTAGTTGTGATACCTCTTTATATTTTTCTTACACAAATTTAAAAATAATATAGATAGTCGTAGTACTTTAAGTACTTAAATTGGATCTGAAAAAGGAGCCTCTGAATGCTAACTATGTAGTGGTCTGCATTTTGTGAATAGCTTGGTCACATAATAGAAATGTATTACCCAAAGGAAACCTAAATTTGTAATATTTTCTTTCGTATAAAATAAAAAATAAAATACTTCTGACTTTTCTGCTAAATTAAAATTTCAATAGATTTAGGATTAGAAGACTGCAATAATCCTCTACAAATTCATAGTAGAGGATTATTACTGTTTGGATCACATTGTGGCTCCATCGGTAGAGGATAAAAGTGCGCAAAGTGGGGAACCTCGAATTTTATTTTTTTTAAATAATGGCACGCATTTGGTTTCTCATTAAATTTCAAAAATGTGTCCGGAAAAATGTCTACACTTATGTTATTCAAAATAATTTATTCTTTAAAATATCTATAAAATTAAAACTTTTTGGAAAACTTCATGTATAGATTTTTATATGTGTTTCGAAAACTCTTATAAGCAAAGTACAAGCCCACTCAAATTTGATCCTACTTTCATCGGAATTTTGAATATAACCTCTATATTCAAACAAACTCTAAAACTTAAAATGTAAAATTGAATGTAGTTTTAAAAACCTCAAAGAGTTTTCAATTATTTAGACCCTTAATAAATATGGAATATATATGTTGAAAATGCAAATTTTGGGAGCTTTCCTCACATTTTTCTGAATTACCTATAACTCTGCCAATTGAGCTCTATGTGATCGAAGTCACATTCCTCTGCTATCACTGTGTTAAATTTCATGCAAATTAATCCAATTGATCAAATTGTACGAAAAAAATATGTTTATGTTCCAATGGGTATTGTGAAGAGGTTTGTTAATAATTAAGATGTTTTCACATTCGCTTGGAAAGTTTAGAAAATTATACTGTTTAGTTAACACTCCACAGTTTCTCAATATTGAAACAGGAGTAAAACTATGAGAACAACCTTAGCTCTCTTAGAAAAAGGAAAAATGGTTTTGCTTAAATTATTTGGAAAAGAAAAGTTTATTTATTTTGTCCTTAAATCGGCATCGGTATGCCAGAAATATGCGCTTGTGCAAGTACTTCTAATAGCCTTAGCTTGTTTTTAAATGCCTCACATTTTCTTATACAACAACTACTCGAGTTTCTAATGAAAGAAATGGATTTATTTTTTCATTCAAGAATTATTTTTCTATAATGTTACAAAAAAATTTATCTAAGTTCTGAAACCTTATGAAAAAGAAAAAAATTTTTTAAAATTATTTATTCGTTAAAAATATTTTAAAATGTTTATAGGCAAATAGTTCCTTTATAACTTATTATTGAATTTTATCCTAAATATATTAAACCTAATTAATTAATCACTTAATAATTTATTTCAGGAAATAACTTTAAATTCACCAGTCAGTCCTTTTTCTACTCCAACGACCTTATTCTTGTTATTCCTATAGATCCCCCATAATAGTGGAAAATTAAAACGAACGGCAAAAAAATCTTCAATAACTGACATTAATATAAATCAGCAAATATGTACTTTTTGCAACAATATTATTAACTTCCTTTCTCATTGGAAAAGAATTTCAAAAATTTTGGTTAAATATTCACATTTTCATGTTCTTTAAGCGACGCGATAAAATTTCGTGGTTTGTAAACTTCAGTTTTAGCTGTCGCTTAACAAAAAGAAGCTGCAGTGATGAAAAGGCAGCATAAAGGGGAAAATGAAAAAAAAAAAAAACATGGAAAAACAGCAAATTTACCACTGGTACATATAGAGCGTAAAAACAATCACGCAAAAGCTATAAAATTTGCATTGAATTGACAGAATTCTCTGGTAGCTGAAACCTTGGCTATAACAGCAATAAAACCAAACCCAAAAAATCAAAAAATATTCTTTATCTTCTTTATCCTGCTCAGGGATAATGAGCATTATGAACGCGACAATCCACTTTAGTGTGAAACGACAAATATACAAACATTGAGAAAAATTTCAACAACAAAAATCTTTGACACATAGATTTATTGCATGAATATGAGTAAACAGAGATGTATATATATACACACGCATATGTACAACATAACTGGATTTTGTAGGTGTGTTTGTGATTGTTGTGTAAATCTTTATTATGAAAATTTCTATAATTTATACAGGTTCTCTTTGTAAGGAAAAATCAGCAACTTTCAGGTAAAATTCATAACACACGTATTCACTATTTCATATAAATAATATTTTTCAAATACACAAACAAATTTTTCGGGATTTTTGAATTTTCTAAATCCTAACAAACAAATAGCAAAGCATAGACGTTTATATCCAGCCAAAGACCTGTCAATATTTGTTAGTGACCGTTAAGATTAAAACGAAAACAAAAGCCTTTAACAAAAGGGATAATAATATTTTCGGCTGTGTAGAATTTGAAATGCCCTTTACGTCTAATATGAAGAATAAAATTATTATGGGGAATATGAATAACTTTTGGTCATATCGCATTCGCAAGGCGCATTTTACGGAATGCTTTGAGGCTTTGTAAGATCATTAAATATATTAGATTTGAATCATTCTTATACACACAATATTCTCTCAAAAATCCAGTAGAATTCGCTGTTCTTCTGTGCACAGCGATTTTCCAGAGAAACAAGTTTATAGAAAGTGATTAAGGCTAAATTATGAATTTATCTAAACATTATTTTTAGCTTTATATAAAAAATAATTTCCCCTTAGTTTTCTCTCTCGCAATTATTCAGTTAAGTAGTTTAGAATTGAAGGTTTTAAGTAAATTTAAAAAGTCATTTTGGAAATTAATATTTATAGTTTAACCTACTTATTTTAGTATCAGTGCATTTACAGAATAAATGTAAATAAATTCTAAAAATCTTGGTCCTACACTGGTCCTACCATTCACAGTTTTCCCGTTAGGCAGATTAAAAGGATAGTTTTAAAACTTTAGTTGTAGTAGTTCTAAAGATAATTGACAATTATTTTCATTGAGTGGGAGGTTTCTCCTTCGTTTATCTGACTGAACAATTTTATTGGATATTTTATTCTGAATCTTACTGGTCAAATATCGACGAATTCACTTTTATTAAAGACCATTAAGAAGAGAAACAATCTTTAAATAAACTCTACAATTTAAAGTCCATAAGGTACCAATTCCACTAGAGTAATAAGTTCGGCAAATGAAAAAAATGCTGAAAGCTTGCATTTGATTAAAAACATCTACGTTTATTTCTAAATAGGCTGTTTAAAAAGCTTCAAGTTTTATGTCCAACTAATGGCCTAGTGGCAAATATTCAACCTCTGTTCCTCAGAGTCGTAATTGACAACTATATTTCCCTAATTCCATTCCAGTAAGAATGGATTCCAGTAAAAAATATTCTATATCCATTGAACCATCGTCAACTTTCAAAACAACTTTTAATCACTCTTAAAAAAATGTAGCTAAAAGTTAACATGCTTAAAGATTTTAAACTGTTACCCGGGCGCCAATTCTTTGAAGGATTAATTCAAAACGATTTTTAATAAGATGCACTATTGTTGTAACAGCTTCAAAGGGACAAGTATATAAGTTATGTTTGTTCATGTTTTGGTTCAACTCCAGACCAAGAAATCGAGAAATGTACATTAAATGAATTCATAGATCAACAGATAAGAGAGAGGTTGAACTGACTGACAGTTGTCATTTATTATGTTATCCTCGGCCATAAGTCATATGTTTGGGATCCCATATTAAATATGAGACCAGTAGGTATTTATCATATTGCTCTATTCTGATTTCAATTGTCCGGGAACTATTATTGAAGACCACCGTAATTTCTGGCTGCAAGCATGAAATACATGTAAAATCTTAAGCCGCGAAATTTGTTGCGTTTCAAGCTGTCATATTCAAGTTTTGATCCAAAGGAAATTTCACACACCTAAGTATGCTTTGTTCGTATATATACGAATATCTTTCTTACATGCCTCGGCTTACTAGGTATTTCAATGTGTTCCTTAACTGAAATGATCTTTGTTTCCTCATTAGATGGTACATTGAAGACCTTGGAATACAGCGAGCTTTGAGGACCTTTGCTGAGGATCTTAAGGCTGTATTCCCATTACAACTAGTTTTAGGCATGAAAATGTTTGTTTTGCATTTTGCGCCTTTAGAGCTTTGAATTATTCTAACATATTGTGACCCTTCAAATATCTTCATTCTTTATTAATCTAATAACAAGCATAATTTATGACGTATATTTATCTTGTCAATATTATATCACGTTTTATTCATGTTACTTACACAATGACACTCTAAAAATGCCCTCGTTTTTGGAAAACCTTAAAAGGTATTTCGTCGATGTTTAAAAACATCATAGACCACAAATCCACATGTTTCAAAATTCTCGTTAACCGACGACTATGATAATGACATAGTAAAGCAATCTTAACCGTATGTTTTGAAAATATAGTTACACATACACAAACCCAAACTTACTTTTACATTTATATCTCTTTAATATTACGCACCACACATGGACATTAACCGCTATAGAACCTTTTCATTAGGCATAACCATACTTCCTCACCATATGCACGTATGTGTGTTTGTAGGTGTGCTTGTTAACAAATATGTATTAAAGCAAAATAGGAAAAAATGAAAAAAGGCTTTTAATGCTCTTTCTGAAATTTTCATAAAATCCAACAAAAGCATCGATTTAATGAGCCATACGAATTTTCATTTTTGTTTTAAATCTCTTTTGTTTGACGCCCATAACAAAATACAATGGGTAGGAATTTGTGAAAGAATTGAAAAAGAATTTTCTGGAAACTTAAAATAGTGCAAAATTCATGTTATTGTTTTGTGGAACAATAAAAAGTCAATTAAAATCATAAGTAGCTTTAATAGATATTGATGATATCTGTTACTGGCAGTAATAAGCGAGAGAAAGAAGATTTTTATTGCTGTTATATAGGTCAATAGGTTTAAAGGCGTTATGCGTATGGAAGACATTTTTCATGAAGATTAAGTTTAATAAAATAAAGTTCGTTAATGGTTAGACTATTTTCATTATTTGTACCATTTTCAGCGAATCAGAGACACTGAATTTTTAATATCGATAAATTACAAAATTTTATTTTGTCAATTTATTTAGACATTTGTGTTTAGATTTTTCGGAATTTTTCTGATAAGATCACTAGTTAATTTTCTAGTCATTTAAATGATAAAAATCCCAAGTTTAAAAAAGATGTATATTATTGTAAAATCGGCTGTACCTGTAATTTTTAAGCTTTATACAGATTGATAATTTTTTTCACTGTTTATTCTCTCATAATTTTCGCAAGATTTTAAGTATAGTGCCGACTTATATGTCGAGATCTTGCGAACAACTTAATTTCTTTTATTCATCCACTTAAAATATTTGTCCACTTTGATTGGTTTGTTTCGCAGTTGACTGTTATGGATTATTTCAGATTATTAAATTCTGAAATATTAAAATTCAAGCATTTAAGTACATAAAAACTTCTGTTAGGTTGGAGAGGATACGAAATTCAAACAAGAGATAAAAGCTGTTGCTGTGCCATTTATGAATATAATTTAAAAAGATTCCTACCCAGTAATGATATCGACAAATATTCTAATTAAAAATTTTAAGGAGATTTTCGATTTCTTGGCCTTCTGAAGACCTAAAAGATTGGATGGAAAAATTTTCATTTTTGCAAATAAATGCTTCCCTTTACTGATAAAAAGGCAATATTGAATGGAAAATTTTTCATATTATGAGGTTGGTTTAATGGTTTAATTATCTCACTTAAATGGAAATGTATGCAGGACTTTAACCCTTAGCATTCCAGTGAAAATATCAAGGCGTACTTTCTGCAGATTTAAATCATTACTGCGCTAATTTTATTCCTCGAACTTAAACACTATTAAGCACTTCTTAAAAATCATTAATAATAAATATTTTAGCTTTAATCAAGCAACAAATATAATTGAGGAAACTATTCAAGAGATCTTGGTTTGGTTGAAATGATTTTATTTTGGGAAAAGTAAATGACTCCATAGAGCTTCTCATAAATTAAAAGCTCTTCTTTGCCACGTAAATGGAAAGTAATTCACAGCAATGATCTCCTCATTTCTCTTAATGTATTAATTAGAGATTTTAGCAGAATAAAGAGCTTGTTGTTGAGAGGATCTCTCAATATCAGGACTAAAACTTCATTAAAAAACTCTTGAAAATCCTTCAATGTTATTTGTTTATAATTAAGTAAAATAAGTCTTGATGATAAAGATTCAAGAGATCTGATATTCAATTCTAACTGCAATCTTTGCATTGTCATTGATCTATAAACGATCTTCAGAAAATATTAAGAAATATTCTAAGAGCCACCCAACTATTTTTCCAGACTGTTTTTTTTTTTTTGTAATGTTATACGTTAACTTTCGCATATTTTAAATATATTTTTCCACTAAGAATATTTTTTTACATTAAAAATAATTTTTTGACAAAAAATCATCATAATTTTTTCTTAATAAATAAAGTTTTTTCACCAAAACTTAAATTAAAAATGAAATTTTTTTAGACAAACTTTCGAATTACTTAATTAAAATTAAAAAAGTATTATATAATTTCTTTTTTTTTTCATATAATTATAAAAAATTATAAAATTTAAATTTTGCTCTTAAATCAAAAAATCACCTGTAATTACTTGTACTTAATTTTATTTCTAAATTATTTTCTATATAAATTTACGGCCCATATGAATATAAATTTTAAGTTAAAATAATGTAGCATACTTTTGGCTATAAAAACTAATTTTACGTATACTTAATTTCAAAATTCAAATCCTTTTTAAAATATTAAGTATACCACTTAATATGTAAATGCAATAAATGTTGAATAATTTTGGGTTAACTTTTTATACGCAAATAAATACTTAATTTTAACTTATGAAAAAAATAATTCTTTAACTTTTGAACGGTTAGAGATAATTTTATGAAATTTCAGAGGGTTATAACAAAGTTTTTTTCGAATTGATTTTGAGGAGTATAAGCACCAATATTGTTAAGGGCGTAATCGTTTAGCTCCCGATATCAGTCATCTTAGTTATGTGTTATTAAATCCTTCAGTTTTAGAGATATGCAAGTCAAAGTGAATTGTTAAGTAATTTTTATCTTTGTCTTTCTTAATAAGTGTAGAATATATAGAAATTAAAATTCTAAAAAGTATATTTAAAATTTCACATAATATTTATGATTACTTTTTCCGAAAAAGTGGTAACCTTTTTTTAATGGGAATAAAATGTTTTCTTTTAAATAACGTAAGTTTTTTTATCATCTTGCAAATAAATCTCACCCGTTAAGATTTCTGTGGGTAAACTAAGTTCGAAAATCAACTAAAGTTAATAAATTTGTTTTGGTCCCCATCAAAAAGCATTTTTATACCGATCGGATCAGAATCATTTTCTCAAACTCTCCACAAAAAGTCCAAATTTTACATAAATGATATCCACATTTGCTTTCCCATTGTGCAATATGATTCCAAAAAAGGTTATTATATTTTTTTCCCTTTTTTATTTATAAATATATATGTACATGACTAAATATAAATCTTATTGACAACATATGTTGATTGTCTAACCATCATCAACCACCACCACCAACGAACTAGACAAACAACCAACATCATTATCATCATCTATTTCCTCAACAACCTCATGTTCTATTGTTAAAATCATTATCATTATTTTACAAAAGCACACTCACACACACATTCATACATACATATATCTCTTACCATTGTTTCTGCTTTTCAACATTTTGGCATGAAAACTCATTAATTTTATATTAATTTATGTTCACTTTTCATCCATTTCTGTATTTAATCGCTTATGTATGAATTGGAGTTGATGTTAGGGTATGAGAACAGTATTCAATCTACAACTTTGTTGTGCTCTTTCTACGGAAATGATTTTCTTTGGGACAGAATTAAAAAAACTTACTAAAGTTTTTTTATTATTTTATAAAATTTCATATAATCAGGAATTTCAAAACTTAACGAAATTTGATAGACTCGTACATATAATAACTGAACACATACATACCTGGTCTATGTGTGAACAGTAAAAGTTTAATGAATGATTTTTGAACCTTAATTTTTCTCTCTCCGTTTTTTGTTTTTCTATTGTTTTTTCCTCACCATAAATGAATTATAGTTCATTGTATTTGTAATTTAATGAATTGATTCATTTAAAATGTTGTGGCTGCATTAGTGTGTGTATGTTCTAGATGGTAAGTGTGTATATGTGGTTTACCATTATTTTGATATTTCTATTGATTTATGATTCCCATGGATATGGTGAACATTTTAAATGTAGTGTAAAAACCACAAACTTACTAGATTTGTGGTCAGTCATTTTATAATAAAAAATATCTCCATAGTCATGAGGTTAAGTTATTATTGTTGTTGCTGTTTCTGTCATCGTTGTTGTGGACAAAAGCTTTCGTTTTCATCATTTGTGTATAATGTATTTGCAAAAAGGTGAATGGTGAATTTTATCTTTATTTAAATAATTAAAGGCATAAATTAATCATTTAGTTTGTTCTCAATAATAATGTGTTTCGATGTATTCCCAAAGACAGGAAACGAAAGATTAAATGGGTAAAATGTAGAATGTTTAAAGAAGTTTTTGATAATGATGGAGTATAAAATTTTTAAATAATCCTTTTTTTACCAAGGAATTTTGTAACTGATGTGAGGAAGTATAAGCTTCTATTAACAATTTACAAATTCTACACTGGGAAGACTTTTTTCTGTGTCTAAACTATCTGAAAATCAAATATACATTTTCCTGTTATTTTCACATGTAAAATAAGCCAAAACAAAGCTTTCTCTAAGTGTGTACCGTTCAGCTTTGTTTTTGTTTCTTTATCAAATATGCATTTCAATACCAGCTAAGTTTATGCTTGGTCTGCTGAAAACTAATTCTAGGATAATGAGTTTTCATATCCATCAATGCCTAGAATAACTCCAACTATCAATCAAGCCAAATGGCTATCAATGTAAATGTTGTCATATTACAATTTTAGAACAACTACTTTTTATCCAAGAATGAAATCACTTGAAATTAAGCTCTATATTTTGGGTAGCTCCCATTTAAATGTCCTTCCGAAATGGATTTTGAAGCCCATCAAATACGCAGTTACAAATATATTTCAATAAATTTGTTACAAATTAGTTAGGTTTATAAATGATGTAGCTTCCATAGAGGCCCACCAGCTTCCATAGAGAGCCACGTAGCTTCCATAGATACCCACTTCTGAGTATCTTTTTAGAGTTTTTTCTAAATTTTCTCGAACAATTTATTTTCACAGTTTATCTACCACACTTTCCTTCTTTAACACAGGTTCTCCAATGGTCTAAGCTCTGCGCAGTTAGGAAGTTTTGCCTCACTTTCCAAGGCAGACCAAAAAAAAATAATAATAATAATAATAATAATAATAAATAAACACATTATGAAGTCTTATGAATAAATGCAGTCTTTTTTGTTATTATTTCTTGATATAAATTTCGGCATTTTGTTACTTTTTTGCCGCAACTGCATATTGCAACATTACCTCCAGCATCACCAACATAAAATTTTTGACCAGAAAATTGCGAAAAATTAGCCAGAACATACAACTCGTTGGTCTTTATGCAAAAATATTTTTTTTCTGAAAAACTTGTCTTCAATTTCCGTGTTCTGTTTCTGACCTCTAAATTTTGACTTTATTTTCGTAATTTATTTCTGGATTTCAAATTTCTATCAGCTTTCAATTTTTTGATTTTAGAATCATTATTTATACCATTCTTTCTGCCTGTAGAATTGTTTATGTCAACGGAGAAGTTTTCCCAGTACTGTTTAGTAACTTTAGAAACAGTTTAAGGACAGACCTTTAAATGTTTGGCCAACTTTTTCATCACTTATTATTAACAAAATAATGTCTACAAAAGAAAAAAATACAATTTGCGAATAGTTTCATTATACACAACTATTTTGTTAAACCCTTCCTAATCACTTTAGAATCAATAGTAAAATTTATAAACACTTCCCATGAAGCCATTTTTACCACTAACAAACTCAACTGTATTGTCCTCACAAAATTACTTTCACTGTAAATCAAAAAATTTTAACTCATATTTTTTATTTCTAATAATTTAATATTTTTCTTTATATTTTCTTCATAAAATTTTGTATTGTCTTTCCATATTTTTTTATATACAACAATTTTTTTCTTGTTTGTTCTCAAAACTCTTTTTTTTTAACCGCACATTCAACAACAATCATGCAACAAAAAAATATAAAAAAAATAATAATAACAGCAACTAAAAATAAATGACAACAACTCTTTAGCAGTTTGTCTCTGACAAACGGATATAGTTCTATATGCTTCCGTTATATGTATATGTAAACATATATACAATGTATGTGTATATATTGTTATTATTATTGTAGTTGTCATTGTTTTCCTCTATTTTTTTCATGTTTTATATTTTATTTCATTCGTAAAAGTATGAGTATATTTGTTTATGATTTTTTAAACATGTGTATATGTGTACTTTATATCGTATTATTGTTTATTGTTGATGCTTCAAATGTCAATGTGTGGGTAAGAGAGTATGTGTAATACACATGAGAGTGTGGTGTTTGTAGAGAATATTTGTTGTTGAATAGATATTTAGTAAAGAAAAGAAAGAAAAAAATAAATTGTTGTTTAGTTTTCTTTTCTTCTTTAACATTTTTAAATGTTTGTTTGAGTTCAATAGAGGATGTATGTGTGTATGTGAATCTTCGTGAAAATTTTAAAAAATGCATTCATGTCGCATTTCAATTTAATAATAGTGATATTGGTAAAGAGAAAAACTATATATTGAATAACTAAACAGTTATATAGTTTGTACCATAACTGAAAATTTGTGCAAAGTGCAGATCCAATTCCAATGCTTTTGGTTTATTCTTGTTAAATTTTAGAAGAATAATTTTGCATTCAGTTCAACGATCATACTTTGTGTGATTTATCTTAAAAATTCTGCATATAAATTAACGTTTTCATTTCTGTTATATGTTTTTTATTGCATCAAGCCTAAATATTATTAAAAATACATTTACAGTTTGATTATTATTTTTAGAAAAGTTAAAGCAAATCAAGTCGAATATTGGAAAATGTAATACAAATACCTTTTTGGAAAAAAATTATAAATTATGTGCTTATAATGGCTTTAAGTTTTACATAAGTCCTGAAAAACCTTACTCAAATTTACGCAAAATCCGGGATCGTACTATGAGTTTGGTATTATGAACTCTTGAAATGTCCTGAAAATCAAAGAGTGACTTTCACTCATTGTGTGGCAAAATGGGTCAAAATTGTTTTTAAAAAATATTGAATAAGAAGATTTAGTTAACTTCTTCTTAAATTCTCAAAAATGTGAAGAAAAATACCAAAATTTATTTTGGAGGTATGAAAAAAGCATCAGTAAAGCATAAAATTTAATTTATAAATTTTATCTAAAGAAAATTCATGCAAAAATATATTCATAAAGTTTATTTTAGATTAATATTAGTATAAACTAGTTCAGTAAAAAATGGTAACTCTTTAAATGAGAAACAAATTTAAAAATATTTATGGCCCCTTAACTCCACCCTTAGTGCCCCTATGAAGTTTAAGCCATCATTCAGAAAAATTAAAAAATTAACTTTTACAGTTTGTATTAAAGTGTTTCTTACAAATTTCAGTGCTTGATTGAAGACCTCCCATATCTCATGGTGAAAAGTTGAACCGAAATATAAAATAACATCATGTATTTTTACGAGGCTTGTGCATTAAGAAATTTTAATAAAATATCCATTTCTTTTGAGTAGAAACCAACTTCAATAACAAAACCGTCAATGAAAATTCTAGTTTTGTTTTCTCCAACTTTATAGAACATTTATTATTAATTTTTTTGGCAGACCTTAGACTTCATCTTGCGTGTGCTTTCTGACGTGGTTCATTACCTCAAAAGTGGCAAATTAATGACAGTGTGTATTCAAATGTATGAAAATTTTCTAAAGTTTATTTAAATGTTTTAAATTTCATTATTTTCAAAGTCATAAGTCTTATTATTTCAAACAATATTAAAATATTTTACCGAATGACAATACATCTCCTCTTCACTAATAATTGTTTTCTTCAAAGATTTTAAGAATATTTTTGTCAACTACAGCCATTATAATATTTTTTTTAATAGAGTACTTTGTCCAAACGCTTTTCTTTTAGTTAACGTATTAAGTAGAGCGTGAAAATGTATTGAAAATGATTTTTCTTTTGTTTCTCTAAAATATAAATGAAAGGACTCTGAATAGAATACATATTTTGTTGCAAAGTAACTGACAATAAAAATAAAGACTTTTAAAGTTTTTGTAATATAAAATCATATATTTATATATAGATTATATTTATAACTAAATCGATTCAGTTTTTTTTTATAGTCCAAGAAAATATATATAACAAAATTATTGTGTACGTAAGAAATTAAATTCTTATTTTTATATATAAAATAATGATCTCATTTTTACAAAATAATTAAATAATTTTTTATCTGAAATTTTAAAAACGTTCGAAATAAATATTTATTTGTTCATTAAAATTATATAAAAAACCATTTTTTTAAATATTAATTATTATTATACCCTCCACTAGCACAAATAGTAAAGAGGATTTACCAACTTTTTCATTGCGTGTGTAACGCTTAAAAGGAATCATCTCAGACACCATAATGTATATATTATTCCGTCAAATCAAATCGATTTAACTATGTCCGTCTGTCTGTTTGTCTATCCGAGTAATTGCTACAGTCCTGAGAAGTTTCGTATTTAATACCAACAAAATCTGTTCACTATATTTGAAGATATAGATCGATATCTAAGACAAAAACTTAAGCAATATTGTCAAATATAAAATTGAGAAAATTAAAATGAATTTTTGACGTAATATTAACCTGTTGGTATTCATTACCATTATAAACGAATGTATGTATATATGTATATATGTATGTATGTATGTATGTATGTATGTATGTATGTATGTATGTATGTATGTATGTATGTATGTGTGTATGAATGTATGTATGTACATTATAGACTCTAATCTGTAGGTTCAATTTTGGTGAAATTTTCAATATACCCTGAAAAAAACATTTTCTATTAAAAATTTTCCGATATAAGGAGCGGTACCACCCATTCAAAGTAATCGAATATCTAAAGAACTATAACTGCTTAAGTTCTCAAGTGTTGTCCTAACTACTTTCACAAAGAACTACTTCACAGGGCAAAATGTAGGACAAAAATGAACGGGGGCATGGCTGTCGCCCATACAAATTTTGATTATCGAATATCCAAAGAACTGCAACTGTGAAAGTTCTCAAATTTGATCCTTACTTACTTTCTTAAAGAACTATTTTACTCGAAAACGGAGAACGAATAAAACAAGGGGAAGAAAGTACCCTTTACACAAAGCAAATACTAATTATCAAATATCTAAAGAGCTTCTAATAGCGAAAGTTCTAAAATATACCGAACAAAACGTTTAGACAAACCCCTAAAAAGTTGTTTTGGCAAACGAAGTTTGCTGGGTCTGTTAGTAATTAATAAAAAATAAATATTTATATTTTTTATATCAACAATAATATAATTTTAGTATTGAAATTTGTTTAATGTTTATTTATACTTGTGTGTGTGTGTTTGTTTTACACAAATATTGCAATATTATTATTTAAGTTGAAACAAAAAATTGCAATTTTTTTAGTACGTTATAAAAACAATTGTATTTTTTTTAACAATAATAGAATATTTAAAAATCAGTTTAAATAGGAAAGTGAAAATATTTTTTTCCTTAATTATTCCTAAAGGCTTTCTACTGATATATTATTGTGAAATATATTTTGAAGTGTTTGCATTGAAAACAAGTATATCTAGCAGCTCATATTCGAATCCAATTGAACATGATCAAATAATAAAATGAAGTCTGTTATATATCTCCCCTTAAATTGAAACATTCCCATTTCAGAAACAGAAAAAATTATTCAACTGCATTAAAATCCCAGGACCTGACTAATAATTCAGGATCTAAGGAATAAGCACCAACGAGTATTTGCCATTGTGAATAAATAAAAAAATTTGGTGTTAAATTTTTATGTTATGGATCGTATAATGAAATAATGACTTTCATCCCTCTACATCATTGTATTCAATTCAACTTCCTTCTAATCCAATGGTCAACATGCTTGTTGATAATGATTTATGCATCTCATAAATTCTATTATAAAAAATCCTTTGGTCCTACAATAGCTGTGAGC
>PYHX02000158.1:36995385-37125293 GCA_004302925.2 Cochliomyia hominivorax
GACTGATCCTCGCATAATTGTTTAAGAATGTCATAGGACTTATTTCTACCAATTTTTGTTAAAATCGCCTTATATTCAGGACTTGAGCTTAAAATTTCATTCAGGGAGGAAATATGTATTGGAGATATCTAAAATATTGGACCGAACATGGTCATCAAATTTTATCAAGATTTCAAATAAATTGCAACATATAATACTCACATGAAAATTCAGCCCGACGGACAGACGGACGGACATCCTTAAATCAATCCAAAAATTCGAGCGGCATACATAAAGGTGGACGTAATACCATTTTTTCTGCATACTACAAACATTGGCACAAATACCTCAAACATCTAAAATTGTGTAGGGTATAGAAAGAGGAGAAATTAAGTAAAATGAGTGAAAATGTAAACAGTGTAATAAATCTTGGAATGATTAAGTGTAATTACAACACTTTGATAACAGCTTGAATAACGTAAAATAATACATATTTAGCATAAATTGAACTTTTTTCCTGGCTTTTCTTTCTACTTTCATTCTTTTGTTCTTTCACTTCAAGGTGTTAAATATATAAATTTTTGTGTAATTTTAACCTAAAATTAGAAAACTTGTTGGCAAAACACTATAGGAATTCAATGTTATTACAGAAAAAGAACTATCAAATGTGTGTGAGTGTGTGTTGGTTGATATATGTGTATTAGCTTTTTGGGTCATATTATACATTTGCTAATGCACATACGAGTGTTGTTTGTTGTAGTTAATATTATTTTAGTATTTAATTTTATTTTCTTATTTATTTTAATCATAAACTATCTTAATGAGAGAACATTAACAAAACAACTGTGATTTTAACAGAAAGGAAAAAAGAAAAAAAGTAATAAAGTTTATATGTCCTTATTCATTGTACCCTACAGTTAATAAGTTATAGTTAGAACCGATAGAGAAGTAAGAATGCCAGTATCATTTTGATATTTTAAAACCAAACAATTTGACCAAGTTATATTTAAATTCGGACAATTAATATTTGAAAACTTTTAGTCTAAAAATGTGAAAAAATATTTGTCAGTAATTGTGGATGTGAGCTTGCCAAAGACAGATAAACGTACATGACTAAATTTACTCAGACTTTGTACTATTTTTAACTGTGATAGAGATTCGACCTTAATCACCTTTTTGGTTGATAAGTTAATTTGGCTTTTAATTTTATAAGGAAAATTTAATAAAATCGTATGTAATTATAGAAAAACATTACAGAAATGTTGAGTAAACAACATCCTTAGTGAATATAACATTAAAACATTGTTAGTGTACGGGATACGCTTCTTTGAACGCTATTGACTCCGTGGATGGACTCTCTATGTGGTCTTAATTTCAGTGCTTATAATACCTTACTCTTTGCTAACATTTTATCAACAAAAAGGGGAAGTCCCACTGTGCATAGTAGTTAAAATTTATACCCAAAATCAATTTCGTTTGATTACAATTTTAAACATTTTCGCCGCTTTATGTTTAATAGATTCATAAAAAATATATCCCCTGTAGTAAGCTTCAGAGACCCTCATGACCCACACAATTTATTATCGTATCCAATATTAACCTTCTTTACCTTCATATTTTACCTACAATAGACATTTATGTTCTACAATTGTTTTTCTTTTATTTATTTTTCATTTTTCTCATTTTTTATATATTTTTTTCTGCTTGTAATTATAGAAATTATTGTTTGACTTGTTCATACAATCTGAAAAAAATATATGTATTGAAAAAAAAACTATTTATGGAAATACAGTGTGTGTTAAAAGAGAGTGTACAAACAAGTTTTGAAGAAAAATCAAGGTTTCTTAAAATTTTCGAACAAAATATTTTGAAACTTCGTATAAACCGTTAAATTCTAAAATGACACATAATGAAGGAATTGTTTACTTTTGTACTACACTGTTTACGCTAAATTGTTGTGGAAGTCGCATATACATACATCGAAATAATTAAACTCATACACATTGATATATAGAATTAATCGGTAACTTAAATCATGTTCTTGTGACCTTTTCATATATGCGGTATTTGTGGTGTTATATGTGTATGTTGATTTATGTAACTTAAAGAAAAATAAGTAAGAATGCTATAAACTCGACTATGTATAGCAGCCTACACTATATTTTATTTATAAACGGCAGCTATGAAAAAGTATGCAAAAACTATATACGTATAGTATTGTTACTAACGATGCTGAATCTTTAATACCACTAAAAATTTAAAAATATTTTAAGAGTAGTATACTAATGTAATTCGGGGTCCATCCAAGTATTTTAAATTCCATAAAATTTTAATTCGCAATTTAAACTTTCAGGGATAATCGGTATTTCTAAATACGGATTCATACAAAATTGTTGTATTCTTTAAAATTTTGTTGCTAAGACAAATTTTAAACAATAATAAGTTTACATTTGAGTAATTGACTGAAACAGAGTTATGCAATATTAAACGTTTCATTTGTAAGGCAATACCATTACCCCTGACTGCTATCCTAAAATTTTATAGTCCATAATCCTTGAATTTTTTTTCAATCTTAACATATTTCCCCTGAATAAGTCTATAACTTTTATTCTAGTGAACCTAGTTTTTCCGTTTTAATAATACAATTTTGATTGAAATTTAACAATCTGTTTAGATGTGAGTGTGTCAACAACATGCTTTCAGTGACTTCTCTCGAACAGGTAGTCTATCTCCGTTTAACATCTGTCATACTTTCGGTTGCCTGTTTAGTGCCCTTTAATTCATAAATTATTGGCTTCTTTGTCCAATATAGCTGCATATTGCTTGTCATTACCAAGATTTTATTTGGGAAACACTAAGGGCTTTTGAGTCCAAAACATTTCTTAACATTCTCTCGAGCATCAACAACATACAATATTTTTACCTAAAAAATCTACCAGAACATGCATTTCGTCATACATTATGTAACAATAATATGTTTTTTTTTCTTGAAAACTTGTCTCCAACTTCCGTATCCCTAAATTTTTAACAGCGCTCCTATCAGGAACTATTTAAGCCTTGTACATTTTGTAAACCTAGCCTGGCTGCTTTTCTATCGGATGTAATGGAAGTTCTTTCGAAAATGCTTCCTATTTTATTGCTTTAGAATCATTATATGGACTATTCGTCGGTACTGTTTAATAACATAAGAAACTGTAAACGGCAAACCTTCGAATGATTGTCCAACTTTTTGTTGGACCAAGTTGGGTTTTTTTGAAAATGTTTTATTTACTTTAGGACTCACTTTTTTCTGTTCACATATTTTAATCAGATATAATCATATGGTTAACATTAAACATATTAACTGATGTATTTTGCTAAATTAACATGTTAAAAAAAGTAGTAATATTTGGGCTTAAAGTTTTAATGAAAAACGTGTGTCAGGAGTTTTTCTACTTCACCCCTAATATTCACTCTTAACCACTTCTAATGGTAAAATCTATAATAAATCTTTATTTTCTGAATGGCTGCTTCATAATACTTGAAGTTTCCCACAGTCTTAGTGGAGATTCGGAGCAGAACTGAGCCTTATAGTTATAATAGGAACAGCAATAAGATTATTCAAATTTTAACACCTCCTTATTAACAATATTTAAATACAATTAAAGTTTGATTCAAAACCTTTACTAAATAAAAATTTACTGATCGCTAGTGAAAGTGTATATATCTCGATTAGTGTGTTTAACTTATTGTTGTTATAAATTAAATCCAAAATTCAGAGAAAGACTGTTAAAGTTCCACCATTAAATTACATAACACATCTACTTGTTTCATTTAATGTTTTTTCTGTTAAGGCTTTTCTGAGCATGTATGTGTTAACATACATTTGTGCAAATGTGTTGGTATGTAAGATGTTCTCGTTGATTTTGTAAAAGACCAAACATTAAATAAAATACCAGCTTAATTATAGACACTTGGTTGCTATAAAATTAAACACAAACATTCTCATGTATTTAAACACACATACATATATATAAACATACATTCATAAACACATATATTTTATATAAATATGTATATAAGATTGTAAGTATTCTTTATTATGTGTATGTTTATTTATGCAGTCGCGTATAATTTTTGTTTATTTTAATGGCATCATACATATGATGACGATTATGATCTTGATAATAATGATGATATTTACCGGGCCATAAGTATGAGGTTAACTATCATTTTGCTTTATGTATTTAACCTTAATTAAATTTACTAATGTTACTCTTATTCACTCATATATATATATATAGAACTCAAACAACTGATTATACTTATATACAAAAGTATATAGGTAGTTGTGTGTATGAACATATATATGTGAATATATTTATCTACCCACATTTTTTTGATTCATACCTTTGTATGTGTGTGACTTTTCTTTTGCAAAATTTAATCAACACATTAACATATTTTGTGTGCCAAAAACTATGACATACGGTGGAGAGTCATTTTCCTTTGAACGACGGGAATTTGTTTTAAACATTCACACATGAGAATTCTACATGCTTGCGGTTGTTAATGAAGATTTAAAAAGTTTCTGAGTTGAAATTAAATCGTGGAAAATGTTATAATTTAAATCTTAAACATTAAAAAAATGAAATAATAATTACGTTTATTTATGATGATTAATATATAATATGAAGTCATTATAGGCGTAATGGAAAGTTGAAGAAAAATTATGTGCTGAAGTAGAACCTGCAGTGAATTCTTTGTGTAGATCAGCATAAGTTCTATATTATCGAGACCTATATACATGTTAGTACTGCTGAGTATATATTAAGTCTATTATTAAATGTATTATGCCAATAACGGATCATATAATAACCAATCTATCTGTTGGAAACATTCTCACAAACAGATTAATTAGCCAATTTCAATTATATTTTGTTATTAGCGTGCATGTGTTTGGAGAGTCTCTTTAAAATTTAGATTCTACATTTTTAAGAAATTTCATACATATATGCATATTGTTGAAGATATTACTGATTCGGCATAGCCTAATAATGCATTCTTACTTGCTAACACTTGCTAAATAAAAACTGATCATTTTTTTCTCATATCAAAGAACTATGTTTTTCTATTTTTAAGGGAAATATTTCACGAATTTTTTAAACAAGAATTACAATTTTTGGAGGCCGATATTTAAACATATTATCACTGAATATTCAAAACAAGGAAAATTGTAAATGTTGGCCGTATATAACTACATTATACCTTGCACCATAATGCAAGTATAAAAGTTATGGACAGACCTTGCATTTTATGAGTTTAAAATCCCATTTTGAGAGGACATTTGTACTCAAGCTACATTTGGGCAGAATATAATCGAATTTAATAAACTGTTCACAACAATAAGATGAATATCGACCGAGGTTGACAGACATATTGACGGACATCGTTAAATTTAATCAGAAATTGATTATGAGTAGTTGTGATACCTCTTTACATTTTTGTTACACAAATTTCAAAATGATTAGATAGTCGTAGTACTTTTGTCTTTCGGTCATAATGTTAAAATGTCTTCGAAAAAATATATAAGCTTAAATTGGATCTGAAAAAGGAGCCCCTAAATGCTAACTATGTAGTGGTCTGCATTTTGTGAATAGTTTGGTCACATAATATAAATCTATTACCCAAAGGAAACCTAAATTTGTAATATTTGCTTTCGTATAAAATAAAAATAAAATACTTCTGATTTTCCTTTGCCAACGTTGAGAAGAAAAGTTGTCTGCCAAATTTAAATTTCAATAGATTTAGGATTAGAAGACTGCAATAATCCTCTACAAATTCATAATAGAGGATTATTGCAATTTAGATCACATTGTGGGTCCATCGGTGAAGGATAAAAGTGCGCAAAGCGGGGTACCTCGAATATTATTTTTTTTAATAATGGCACGCATTTGGTTTCTCATTAAATTTCAAAAATGTGTCCGGAAAAATGTCTACACTTATGTTATTCAAAAAAAAAAAATAATAATAATAATTTATTCTTTAAAATATCTATAAAATTTACATTTTTTTGGAAAAACTTCATTGCATAGATTTTTTATATCTGTTTCGAAAACTTTTATAAGCAAAGTCCAGCCACTCAAATTTGATTCTCCTTTCATCAGAATTTTGAATATAACCTATATATTCAAACAACTTCCAAAAACTAAATTTTAAAATTTAATGTAGTTTCAAAAACTACAAAGAGTTTTCAGTTATTTAGACCCTTAATAAATATGGAATATATATGTTGAATATGCAAATTTTGGGAGCTTTCCTCACATTTTTCTGAATTACCTATAACACTGCCAATTGAGCTCTCTGTGATCGAAGTTACAATATCACACTCCTCTGCTATCACTGTGTTAAATTTCATGCAAATTAATCCAAATGATCAAAATGTACGAAAAAAAATATGTTTCTGCTCCAGTGGGTATTGTGAAGCGGTATGTTAATGATTAAGATGTTTTCACAGTCGCTTGGAAAGTTTAATATTAGGAATTAGAAAACTATACTGTTTAATTAACACTCCACAGATTCTCAACAATGAAACCGGAGTAAAACTATGAGAATAACCTTAGCTCTCCTAGGAAATGAAATAATGGTTTTGTTTAAAGTATTTGGAAAGGAAAAGTTTATTTATTTTGTCGTTAATTCGCCATCGATATTTTAGAAATATGCGATTGTGCAAGTACTTCTAATAGCCTAAGCTTGCTTTGAAATGCCTCACATTTTCTTATACTTATTTTTTCAAATTCATCATTCATTAAAAATTACTTTAAAATGTCTATAGATAAATAATTGCTTTTAACTTATTTTTGAGTTTTACCATTGATATATTAAACTTAATGAATTAATCACTTAATAATTTATTTCAGGAAATAACTTTAAATTCACCAGTCAGTCCTTTTTCTACTCCAATAACCTTATTCTTGTTATTCCTATAGATCCCCCATAATAGTGGAAAATTAAAACGAACGGCAAAAAATCTTCAATAACTGACATTAATATAAATCAGCAAATATGTACTTTTTGCAACAATATAATTTACTTCCTTTCTCATTGGAAAAGAATTTCAAAAATTTTGGTTAAATATTCACATTTTCATGTTCTTTAAGCGACGCGATAAAATTTCGTGGTTTGTAAACTTCAGTTTTAGCTGTCGCTTAACAAAAAAAGCTGCAGCGATGAAAAGGCAGCACAAAGGGGAAAATGAAAGAAAGAACATGGAAAAGCAGCAAATTTACCACTGGTACATATAGAGCGTAAAAACAATCACGCAAAAGCTATAAAATTTGCATTGAATTGACAGAATTCTCTGGTAGCTGAAACTTTGGCTATAACAGCAATAAAACCAAACCCAAAAAATCAAAAAATATTCTTTATCCTGCTCAGGGATAATGAGCATTATGAACGTGACAATCCACTTTAGTGTGAAACGACAAATATACAAACATTGAGAAAAATTTCAACAACAAAAATCTTTGACACAAAGATTTACTGCATGAATATGAGTAAACAGAGATGTATATATATACACACACATATGTACAACATAACTGGATTTTGTAGGTGTGTTTGTGATTGTTGTGTAAATCTTTATTATGAAAATTTCTATAATTTATACAGGTTCTCTTTGTAAGGAAAAATCAGCAACTTTCAGGTAAAATTCATAACACACGTATTCACTATTTCATATAAATAATATTTTTCAAATACACAAACAAATTTTTCGGGATTTTTGAATTTTCTAAATTCTAACAAACAAATAGCAAAGTATAGACGTTTATATCCAGCCAAAGACCTGTCAATATTTGTTAGTGACCGTTAAGATTAAAACGAAAACAAAAGCCTTTAACAAAAGGGATAATAATATTTTCGGCTGTGCAGAATTTGAAATGCCCTTTTACAAAATTATTATGGGGAATATGAATAACTTTTGGTCCTATCGCATTTGCAAGGCGCATGTTATGAAAAGCTTTGAGGCTTTGTAAGATCATTAAATATATTAGATTTGGATTGAACTTATACACACAATACACTCTCAAAAATCTTCTATGCCCTGAGATTTTCCAGAGATACAAGTTAATAGCAAGTAATTAATGCTAAATTATGAATTTATTTTAGCTTTGTATAAAAAATAATTTCCCCTTAGTTTTCTCTTTCGCAATTATTCAATAATTATTCTGAATCCTACTGGTCAATTATCGACGACTTCACTTTTATTAAAGACCATTAACAAGAGAAACAATCTTTAAATAAACTCTACAATTTTAGGTCCATAAGATACCAATTCCACTAGAATAATAAGTTCGGCAAATGAAAAAAATGCGGAAAGCTTGCATTTGATAAAAAACATCTACGTTTATTTCTAAATAGGCTGTTTAAAAAGCTTCAAGTTTTATGTCCAACTAATGGCCTAGTGGCAAATATTCAACCTCTGTTCCACAGAGTCGTAATTGACAACAATATTTCCCTAATTCCATTCCAGCAAGAATGGATTCCAGTAAAAAATATTCTATGTCCATTTAATCATCGCCTACTTGCAAAACAACTTTAAATCGCTTTTAAAAAAAGGTAGCTAAAAGTTAACATGCTTAAAGATTTTAAACTATTACTCGGTCACCAATTCTTTGAAGGATTAATTCGAAACGATTTTTAATAAGATGCACTATTGTAGTAACAGCTGCAAAGGGACAAGTATATTCGTTATGTTTGTTCATGTTTTGGTCAAACTCCAGACCAAGAAATCGAGAAATGTACATTAAATGAATTCATAGATCAACAGGTAAGAGAGAGGTTGAACTGACTGACAGTTGTCATTTATTATGTGATCCTCGGCCATAAGTCATATCTTTGGGATGCCATATTAAATATGAGACCAGTAGGTATTTATCATATTGCTCTATTCCGATTTCAATTGTCCGAGAACTATTATTGAAGACCACCGTAATTTCTGGCTGCAAGCATGAAACTATGTAAAATCTTAAGCCCCGAAATTTGTAGCGTTTCAAGCTGTCATATTCAAGTTTTTATCCAAAGGAAATTACACACATCTAAGTATGCTTTGTTCGTATATATACGAATATCTTTCTTACATGCCTCGGCTTACTAGGTATTTCAATGTGTTCCTTAACTGAAATGATCTTTGTTTCCTCATTAGATGGTACATTGAAGACCTTGGAATACAGCGAGCTTTGAGGACCTTTGCTGAGGATCTTAAGGCTGTATTCCCATTACAACTAATTTTAGGCATGAAAATGTTTGTTTTGCATTTTGCGCCTTTAGAGCTTTGAATTGTTCTAACATATTGTGACCCTTCAAATATCTTCATTCTTTATTAATCTAATAACAAGCATAATTTATGACGTATATTTTTCTTGTCAATATTATATCACTTTTTATTCATGTTACTTACACAATGACACCCTAAAAATGCCCTCGTTTTTGGAAAACCTTAAAAGGTATTTCGTCGATGTTTAAAAACATCATAGACCACAAATCCACATGTTTCAAAATTCTCGTTAACCGACGACTATGATAATGACATAGTAAAGCAATCTTAACCGTATGTTTTGAAAATATAGTTACACATACACAAACCCAAACTTACTTTTACATTTATATCTCTTTAATATTACGCACCACACATGGACATTAACCGCTATAGAACCTTTTCATTAGGCATAACCATACTTCCTTACCATATGCACGTATGTGTGTTTGTAGGTGTGCTTGTTAACAAATATGTATTAAAGCAAAATAAGAAAAAAAAAAGAAAAAATGAAAAAAAGCTTTTAATGCTCTTTCTGAAATTTTCATAAAATCCAACAAAAGCATCGATTTAATGAGCCATACGAGTTTTCATTTTTGTTTTAAATCTCTTTTGTTTGACGCCCATAACAAACCACAATGGGGAGGAATTTGTGAAAGAATTGAAAAAGAAATTTCTGGAAACTTAAAATAGTGCAAAATTCATGTTATTGTTTTGTGGAACAATAAAAAGTCAATTAAAATCATAAGTAGCTTTAATAGATATTGATGATATCTGTTACTGGCAGTAATAAGCGAGAGAAAGAAGACTTTTATTGCTGTTATATAGGTCAATAGGTTTAAAGGCGTTATGCGTATGGAAGACATTTTTCATGAAGATTAAGTTTAATAAAAAATAAAATTCGTTAATGGTTAGACTATTTTCATTATTTTTACCATTTTCAGCGAATTAGAGATACTGAATTTTTAATATCAATAAATTGCAAAATCTTCATTTTGTCAATTTATTTGGACATTTGTGCTTAGATTTTTCGGGATTTTTCTGATAAGATCACTAGTTAATTTTCTAGTCATTTAAATGATAAAAATCCCAAGTTTAAAAAAGATGTATATTATTGTAAAATCGGCTATACCTGTAATTTTTAAGCTTTATACAGATTGATAATTT
This sequence comes from Cochliomyia hominivorax, assembly GCA_004302925.2. NCBI lineage: Eukaryota > Metazoa > Arthropoda > Insecta > Diptera > Calliphoridae > Cochliomyia > Cochliomyia hominivorax. Next base: position 37,005,827 of record PYHX02000158.1, read on the forward strand.
TTTTTCACTGTTTGTTCTCTCATAATTTTCACAAGATTTTAAGGATAATGCCAACTAATATGCCGAGATCTTGCGAACAACTTAATTTCTTTTATTCATCCACTTAAAATATTTTTCTACTCTGATTGGTTGATTATGGTTAATTTCAGATTATTAAATTCTAAAATATTAAAATTCAAGTATATAAATATATAAAGACTTCTCTTAGGTTAGATGAGATATGACATTCAAACAAGAGATAATACCTGTTGCTGTGCCATTTATGAATATAATTTAAAAAGATTCCTACCCAGTAATGATATCGACAAATATTCTAATTAATAATTTTAAGGAGATTTTTGATTTCTCGGCCTTCTGAAGACCTAAAAGATTGGATAGAAAAATTTTCATCTTATGAGGTTGGTTTAATGCAATTGATTTCAAATAGGTTTTGCAAATAAATGATTCCCTTTACTGAAAAAAAAGGCACTTAAATGGATATTTTCGCTTATGAAAACACAATTTTTCGGCCTTCTAAAACCTAAAATGTTGAATTGAAAATTTTTCATATTATGAGGTTGATTTAATGGTTTATAATAAACGCAGCTGATTTCACTTAAATGGAAATGTATGCAGGACTTTAACCCTTAGCATTCCAGTGAAAATATCAAGGCGAACTTTCTGCAGATTTAAATCATTACTGCGATAATCCCATTCTTTGAACTTGAGCACTATTAAGCACTTTTGAAAAATCATTAATAATAAATATTTTAGCTTTAATCAAGCAACAAAAAGAATTGAGGAAACTAATGAGGAGATCTTGGTTTGGCCAAATCGCTTTTATTTTGAGAAAAGTAAATAAAGTTGACTCCATAGAGATTTTCCAAAATTAGAAAATTCTCTTTGCCACGTAAATGGAAAGTAATTCACAGCAATGATCTCCTCATTTTTCTTAATGTATTAATTAGAGATTTTAGCAGAATAAGGAGCTTGCAGTTGAGAGGATCTCTCAATATCAAGACTAAAACTTCATAAAAAAACTCTTAAAAAGCATCCAAGGAAAATAAGTCTTGATGAGAAAGATTCAAGAGATCTGGTACTCAATTCTAACTGAAATCATTATATTGTCATTGATCTATAAATGATCTTCAGCCAAGAGCTTAAGAAAATATTAGGAAATATTCGTGGAGCTACATAACTATTTTTCTAGATTGTTTTTTTAATTTACATCATTTCGAAAATTTGACAGCATTCGTGTTTACTTTTTTTTAATATTTTCCCTTAATTTAATTAATTGAAGGTAAATTTTGTATTCCTATTGTTTAAATGGTTCTGTAAAGAACCATTCTCTGTACGGATATAGAATTATGTAACGTTATACCTTAACTTTCGCATATTTTAAATATATTTTTCCACTAAGAATATTTTTTTACATTAAAAATAATTTTTTGACAAAAAATCATCATAATTTTTTCTTAATAAATAAAGTTTTTTCACCAAAACTTAAACTAAAAATGAAAATATTTTTTAGACAAACTTTCGAATTACTTAATTAAAATTAAAAAAGTGTTATATAATTTCTTTTTTTTTTTTCATATAATTATAGGAAATTATAAATTTTAAATTTTGCTCTTAAATCAAAAAATCACCTGTAATTACTTGTACTTAATTTTATTTCTAAATTATTTTTCTATATAAAGTATACGACCTGTATGAATATAAATTTTAAGTTAAAATAATGTAGCATACTTTTGGCTATAAAAACTAATTTTACGTATACTTAATTTCAAAATTCAAATCCTTTTTAAAATATTAAGTATACCACACTTAATATGTAAATGCAATAAATGTTGAATAATTTTGGATTAACTTTTTATACGCAAATAAATACTTAATTTTAACTTATGAAAAAATAATTCTTTAACTTTTGAACGGTTAGAGATAATTTTATGAAATTTCAGAGGGTTATAGCAAAGGTCTTTTCGAATTGATTTTTGAGGAGTATAAGCACCTATATTGTTAAGGGCGTAATCGTTTAGCTCCCGAAATCAGTAATCTTACTTATGTGTTATTAAATCCTTCAGTTTCAGAGATATGCAAGTCGAAGTGAATTGTTAAGTAATTTTTATCTTTTTCTTTCTAAATAAGTGGAGATTATATAGAAACTAAAATTCTAAAAAGTATATTTAAAATTTCACATAATATTTATGATTACTTTTTCCGAAAAAGTGGTAATCTTTTTTTAATGGGAATAAAATGTTTTCTTTTAAATAACGTAAGTTTTTTTATCATCTTACAAATAAATCTCACCCGTTAAGATTTCTGTGGGTAAACTAAGTTCGAAAATCAACTAAAGTTAATAAATTTGTTAATAAATTTTTATACCGATCGGATCAGAATCATTTTCTCAAACTCTCCACAAAAAGTCCAAATTTTACATAAATGATATACATATTTGCTTTCCCATTGTGCAATATGATTCCAAAAAAGGTTATTATATTTTTTTCCCTTTTTTATTTATAAATATATATGTACATGACTAAATATAAATCTTATTGACAACATATGTTGATTGTCTAACCATCATCAACCACCACCACCACCGAACTAGCCAAACAACCAACATCATTATCATCATCTATTTCCTCAACAACCTCATGTTCTATTGTTAAAATCATTATCATTATTTTACAAAAGCACACACACATACATATACATACATACATACATACATACATACATACATACATACATACATACATACATACATATATCTCTTACCATTGTTTCTGCTTTTCAACATTTTGGCATGAAAACTCATTAATTTTATATTAATTTATGTTCACTTTTCATCCATTTGTATATTTAATCGCATATGTATGAATTGGAGCTGATGTTAGAGTATGAGAACAATATTCAATCTACAACTTTGTTGTGCTTTTTCTACGGATATGATTTTCTTTGGGACAGAATTGAAAGAAATTACTGAAGTTTTTTTATTATTTTATAAAATTTCATATAATCAGGAATTTCACAACTTAACGAAATTTGATAGACTCGTACATATTATATACATACCTGGTCTATGTGTGAACAGTAAAAGTTTAATGAATGATTTTTGAACCTTAGCTTTTCTCTCTCCATTTTTTGTTTTTCTATTGTTTTTTCCTCACCATAAATGAATTATAGTTCATTGTATTTGTAATTTAATGAATTGATTCATTTAAAATGTTGTGGCTGCATTAGTGTGTGTATGTTCTAGATAGTAAGTGTGTATATGTGGTTTACCATTATTTTGATATTTCTATTGATTTATGATTCCCATGGATATGGTGAACATTTTAAATGTAGTGTAAAAACCACAAACTTACTAGATTTGTGGTCAGTCATTTTATAATAAAAAATATCTCCATAATCATGAGGTTAAGTTATTATTATTGTTGCTGTTTCTGTCATCGTTGTTGTGGACAAAAGCTTTCGTTTTCATCATTTGTGTATAATGTATTTGAAAAAAGGTGAATGGTGAATTTTATCTTTATTTAAATAATTAAAGGCATAAATTAATCATTTAGTTTGTTCTCAATAATAATGTGTTTCGATGTATTCCCAAAGACAGGAAATGAAAGATTAAATGGGTAAAATGTAGAAGTTTAACCAAATTTTTGATGATGATGGAGTACGAATTTTTAAATAATCCTTTTTTTACCAAGAAATTTTGCAACTGATGTGAGGAAGTATTAGCTTTTATTAACAATTTACAAATTCTACACTGGGGAGACTTTTTTCTTTATCTAAACTATCTGAAAATCAAATATACATTTTCACGTTATTTTCACATGTAAAACAAGCCAAAACAAAGCTTTCTCTAAGTGTGTACCTAAGTTTATTCTTGGTCTGCTGTAAACTAATTCTAGGATAATGAGTTTTCATATCCATCAATGCCTAGAATAACTCCCACTATCAATTAAGCCAAATGGCTACCAATGTAAATGTTGTCATATTACAATTTTAGAACAACTACTTTTTATCCAAGAATGAAATCACTTGAAAATAAATTTTGACTTTATTTTCGTAATTTATTTCTGGATTTCAAATTTCTATCAGCTTTCAATTTTTGGATTTTAGAATCATTATTTATACCAAGAAAATATTTAATAATTTTTTCTTGTCACTATTTTTAATCAGACTGAACCCTCTTTCATCACTTATTATTAACAAAATAATATCTATAAAAGAAAAAATACAATTTGCAACTAGTTTCATTATACACAACTATTTTTGTAAACTCTTCCTAATCATTTTAGCATTAAAAGTAAAATTTATAAACATTTTCCATGAAGCCATTTTTTACCACTAACAAACTCAACTGTATTGTCCTCACAAAATTACTTTCACTGTAAATCAAAAAATTTTAACTCATATTTTTCATACTGTTCATCTTTTTATTTTTATTTCTAATAATTTAATATTTTTCTTTATATTTTCTTCATAAAATTTTGTATTGTCTTTCCATATTTTTTTATATACAACAATTTTTTTCTTGTTTGTTCTCAAAACTCTTTTTTTTTTAACCGCACATTCAACAACAATCATGCAACAAAAAAATATAAAAAAAATAATAATAACAGCAACTAAAAATAAATGACAACAACTCTTTAGCAGTTTGTCTCTGACAAACGGATATAGTTCTATATGCTTCCGTTATATGTATATGTAAACATATATACAATGTATGTGTATATATTGTTATTATTATTGTAGTTGTCATTGTTTTCCTCTATTTTTTCATGTTTTATATTTTATTTCATTCGTAAAAGTATGAGTATATTTGTTTATGATTTTTTAAACATGTGTATATGTGTACTTTATATCGTATTATTGTTTATTGTTGATGCTTCAAATGTCAATGTGTGGGTAAGAGAGTATGTGTAATACACATGAGAGTGTGGTGTTTGTAGAGAATATTTGTTGTTGAATAGATATTTAGTAAAGAAAAGAAAGAAAAAAATAAATTGTTGTTTAGTTTTCTTTTCTTCTTTAACATTTTTAAATGTTTGTTTGAGTTCAATAGAGGATGTGTGTGTATGTGAATCTTCGTGAAAATTTTAAAAAATGCATTCATGTCGCATTTCAATTTAATAATAGTGATATTGGTAAAGAGAAAAACTATATATTGAATAACTAAACAGTTATATAGTTTGTACCATAACTGAAAATTTGTGCAAAGTGCAGATCCAATTCCAATGCTTTTGTTTTATTCTTTTTTAATTTTAGAACAATAAATGCAAACGATCATACTTTGTGTGGTTTATCTTAAAAATTCTGCATATAAATTAACGTTTTCATTTCTTTTATATCTTTTTATTGCATTAAGCCTAAATATTATTAAAAATACATTTACAGTTTCATTATTGTTTTTAGAAAAGTTAAAGCAAATCAAATCGAATATTGGAAATGTAATACAAATACCTTTTTCGAAAAAAATTAAAAATTATGTGCTTATAATGGCTTTAAGTTATACGAAAGTCCTGAAAAACCTTACTCAAATTTACGCAAAATCCGAGTATCAATCACGTCAATGAAACGTGGTGCATTTAATGGGATTGTATTATGAGTTTGGTATTATGAACTCTTGAAATGTCCTGAAAATCAAAGAGTGACTTTTACTCATTGTGTTTAAAAAGGGTCAAAATTGTTTTTAAAAAATATTGAATAAGAAGATTTAGTTAACTTCTTCTTAAATTCTCAAAAATGTGAAGAAAAATCTCAAAATTTATTTTGGAGGTATGAAAAAAGGCATCAGTAAAGTATAGAATTTAATTTATAACTTTTATCTAAAGAAAATTCATGCAAAAATATATTCATAAAGTTTATTTTGGATTAATATTAGTATAAACTAGTTCAGTAAAAAATGGTAACTCTTTAAATGAGAAAAAAATTTAAAAATATTAATGGCCCCTTAACTCCACCCTTAGTGCCCCTTATGAAGTCTAAGCCACCATTCAGAAAGATTAAAAAATTAACTTTTACAGTTTGTATTAAAGTGTTTCTTACAAATTTCAGTGCTTGATTGAAGACCTCCCATATCTCATGGTGAAAAGTAGAACCAAAAGATAAAATAACATCATGTACTTTTACGAGGCTTGTGCATTAAGAAATTTTAATAAAATGTCCATTTCTTCTGTGTGGAAACCAACTTCAACATCAAAACCGTCAATGAAAATTCTAGTTTTGTGTTCTCCAACTTTATGGAACATTTATATTTAATTTTTGAGGCAGACCTTAGACTTCATCTTGCGTGTGCTTTCTGACGTGGTTCATTACCTCAAAAGTGGCAAATTAATGACAGTGTGTATTCAAATGTACGAAAAATTTCTAAAGTTTATTTAAATGTTTAAATTTCATTATTTTCAAAATCATAAGTCTTATTATTTCCAAAAATATTTTAATATATTTTACCGAATGACAATACATCTCCTCTTCACTAATAATTGTTTACTTCAAAGATTTTAAGAATATTTTTGTCAATTACAGCCATTATAATATTTTTTTTTAATAGAGTACTTTGTCCAAACGCTTTTCTTTTAGTTAACGTATTAAGTAGAGCGTGAAAATGTATTGAAAATGATTTTTCTTTTGTTTCTCTAAAATATAAATAAAAGGACTTTGAAAATAATACATATTTTGTTGCAAAGTAACTGACAATAAAAATAAAGACTTTTAAAGTTTTTGTAATATAAAATCATATATTTATATATAGATTATATTTATAACTAAATCGATTCAGTTTTTGTTATAGTCCAAGAAAATATATATAACAAAATTATTGTGTACGTAAGAAATTAAATTCTTATTTTTATGTACAAAATAATGATCTCATTTTTACAAAGTAATTATATAATTTTTTATCTAAAATTTTAAAAACGTTCGAAATAAATATTTATTTGTTCATTTAAATTATATTAAAAACCATTTTTTTAAATATAAATATTATTATACCCTCCACTAGCACAAATAGTAAACAGGATTTACCAACTTTTTCATTGCGTGTGTAACGCTTAAAAGGAATCATCTCAGACACCATAATGTATATGTTATTCCGTCAAATCAAATAGATTTAACTATGTCCGTCTGTCTGTTTGTCTATCCGAGTAATTGCTACAGTCCTGAGAAGTTTCGTATTTAATACCAACAAAATCTGTTCACTATATTTGAAGATATAGATCGATATCTGAGACAAAATTTTAAATCAAGCGAAAAACTTAAGCAATATTGTCAAATATAAAATTGAGAAATTAGAATGAATTTTTGCCGTAATATTACCATTTCAAGAATTATCAAAAGCGGTTCAATAGAATAAATGTTATAGCCAGAAATATACATTAGGGTATTGAAGATTCGATATAGCCGAATACAGCATTCATAAGTGTTATTTCTAATTTTTTATTTTTATTTAAAATTAAAACAAATTTAATAATTTATATATATTTTTAAAAGGAGATGTGAGTATGTATGTATGTTTGTTTGTTTGTATGTATTTTTGTATTCATGTTTGTATGTATGTGTATGTATGTATGTATGTATGTATGTATGTATGTATGTATGTATGTATGTATGTATGAATATATGTCTGTATGTATGTACATTATAGACTCTAATCTGAAGGTTCAATTTTGGTGAAATTTTCAATATACCCGGAAAAAACATTTTTTATTAAAAATTTTCCGATATGAGGAGCGGTACCTCCCATTCAAAGTAAATCAAAGTAATCGAATATCTAAAGAACTCAAGTGTTGTCCTAACTACTTTCACAAAGAACTACTTCACAGGGCAAAATGTAGGACAAAAATGAACGGGGGCATGGCTGTCGCCCATACAAATTTTGATTATCGGATATCCAAAGAACTGCAACTGTGAAAGTTCTCAAATTTGATCCTTATTACTTTTTCAAGGAACTGTTTTACTCGAAAAAACGGAGAATGGATAAAACAAGGGGAAGAAAGTACCCTCTACACAAAGCAAATACTAATTATCAAATATCTAAAGAACTCTAATAGCGAAAGTTCTAAAATATACCGAACAAAACGTTAGACAAAACCCTAAAAAGTTGTTTGGCAAAACGAAGGTTGGCGGGTCTGTTAATAATTAATAAAAAATAAATATTTATATTTTTTATATCAACAATAATATAATTTTAGTATTGAAATTTGTTTAATGTTTATTTAATACTTGTGTGTGTGTTTGTTTTACACAAATATTGCAATATTATTATTTAAGTTGAAACAAAAAATTGCAATTTTTTTAGTACGTTATAAAAACAATTTTACTTTTTTTAACAATAATAGAATATTTAAAAATCAATTTAAACAGGAAAGTGAAAATATTTTTTTCCTTAATTATTCCTAAAGGCTTTCTACTGATATATTTTTGTGAAATATATTTTGAAGTGTTTGCATTGAAAACAAGTATATCCAGCAGCTCATATTCGAATCCAATTGAACATGATCAAATAATAAAATGAAGTCTGTTATATGTCTTCTCGTTTAATTGAAACATTATCACCCCTGGAAATTAATATATAATGTCAACAAAAGAGCACTAAAAGAAAATGAAGATCAGTCCTCAAAAAGGAAAAATTAAAAAAATAAGCAAAATTATTCATTTATACATCACACGTTAAGATATTTTTAATACAGAAAAAAATATTATTCAACTGCATTAAAATCCCAGGACCTGACTAATAATTCAGGATCTAAGGAATAAGCACCAACGAGTATTTGCCATTGTGAATAAATAAAAAAAATTGGTGTTAAATTTTTGATGTTATGGATCTTATAATGAAATAATGACTTTCATCTCTCTACATCATGGTATTCAATTCAACTTCCTTCTAATCCAATGGTCAACATGCTTGTTGATCATGATTTATGCATCTCATAAATTCTATTATAAAAAACTCCTTTGGTCCTACAATAGCTGTGTGCTGTAAGGTCTCAGCTTTGTCTAACAGTTTTCCAAAAAAAAAAAAAAAACAAATTCAAAAAGGTTCACTCAAAATTTATGTATAATTTTCTGAAGACCACTAAAATAAAAATAAAGTTCGGGAAAAGGAATTGCACAATATTGTGCAAGTGTGGCATGACTGTCATTGTTAACAAGTCCATTTCCACAAGCCATAAGCTTGTCAAAGAACAGATTGAAAAACCACTTTAATCAGCATAGATAATCAGCGTTGATATTCCTTAAATGACATAACAGTATTGTTGGCCTCTGCATCTTCCTGTAAGAAAATTTAATTCTCCTGTAAAAAAATTAAAACATTGGTTTTAAAATATCCTATACAAAAAGAAGTAAAAATGTTATAGTCGGTCAAATCTGAATTTTTACACCCTACACTACATTGTGTATTACAAGTTAAATACAAAATTCTCGATATAGAGATAATTTTTAATAGCAAAATGTTCTATATAGAGAAAATTTAAAAACAAAAGATATTTTCTGTAGACAAAAAAATCTTACTGAAATGTTCCTACAGAAAAGTATCTTATTGAAATTTGTTCTATAAAAGTAAATTCTTATTGAAGTTTTTCTTCAGAAGGATATTGGTCTTAAAATTTTTCTACAGAGGAAAACATAGTTTTATTGTTAAATGAAGTCGACTTAAAGATCGGTGTCAAACTTAAGGGTTAGTACTGATGGTAACTGCTAAAGATAATAAAAAAATAATTTCAGGTTCTTAAGTATCATATTAGTCAACACTGTCGCATGAACTTTATTCAATAGTGCCTTAAACTGTTTGACATATACGCCCTTGTTTATAGGTCACAATAGTCTTTCTTTGTCTCTTCTTGCATCAAATTAAAATTTGGTGTCGATTTAGCTTTAACTGCCTGTGCGTTTGTCTGTCTCTCCGTCTGTTGTTGGCACGTTCAGATCTTCAATATTTGAAAGAGATCAAAAAATTTAATCTGAGTATTTGTAATTGCCCTAAGAAGTTTTCTATTAAATTTTATATTAAAGCTAAACTTAAGCGAAAATCTTTCGTAAAATTGTCAGTTATAAATCGATAAATTTGATCAAAATTTGTTATAATATTAAGTTATATATGCGTCATTACCATTTCACAAATATTCAAAATAGTCAAGAAGTGTACCTGTATTATTCTTATAAAATTGATATAATCTACGTAAACTTTTCGTGCTTGAAATGTATTTATATTAATATATTTACTTCGCACGCATTTTTGTTGAAGGGTATTGAAGATTCGGTATAAACGAACATTGCATTCTTATTTATTTATTTATTTATTTATTTATTTATTTATTTATTTATTTATTTAAAATATGATTTTTCACCCTAATGGGTTAAACCCTTATTTGACTAATTAACAGATTACATTTTACACCACAAACAAAGTAATTTTACTCCAAATTAATAACATTATATCTGTAACTAAATCTTTAACACCTTTTTCCACTTTATGACTCTCAACTATACAATACACCTTATCTACGGCGAGGGAAGTGGTTTATAAAATCTTAATAGAAGTTATTTCATTAAATTTATGCAAATTAGTGTAAATTATGTTTGTTAATGATGACTATGGCGATATTAATGATTAAGTTCTAGAGATAAAGGTAAAAAATTAATTACTAATTTCAAATGACTTTGTTAAATTTTCATACTTTATAAATTTGCTGACTTTACAAATGAGTATCAACCGTAAAATATTCACTAAGAATATTCAAAAGAAAAGAAACAAATAAAAGATTGTGAGAATAATTTGTTATCCTTTGAATCTTTGGTCATTAACAGTTAACAAAATTTCATAAAAAAACAAACAAGAATGCTGTATTCAGCTATGCCGAATCTTTAGTACCCTCCACCGCAAATGTGTGTTAGTAAATGTTTTATGTTTCGTGTATACATACTCACACATACTATCACAAACGTGTACAATATATACAAGTTTTTCTTAATACCACACAAGTACATTTAATAAGTCATAAAGTTAGTTATATTTTTGACTCTAATTTTTTCTACTAAACCTATTTTGAGAACTTTTAGATTGATAGTGAAGTACATATAACTTTATGTTATTCCAAAATCGTATTCCAATTTGTCGATTTCTAATTGACAATTTTACGAAAATGCTTTGCTGTAATTTAGAGGTTACCTTAGATATCTATCTATAACTTTTAATATACTTAACCGATTCTGCTGATTTTAAACAGGAGACTTCTCATGAATATACAAAAATGCTCAGGCTAATTTTTATTGAACTCTGAGAATTATTGTAGATGTGAATTTGGCAGCAACTTACTGACGTACGGGCGGACAGACTGACAGACAGACAAACAGACAGACAGACAGACAGACAGAGAGACAGGCGGACAAACGGACACAGCTTAATCGACTCATATTTTGATTTGGTGCAAGAATATATATATTTTATGGAGTCTAAAATGATTCCCTGTTATCGTTACATACGGAATGACAAAGTTAATATATCCCCTTCACCATTTTGTGGTGGTGGAGGGTATAGTAATTATTTTGTGTTCAATGAAGAAAAAATTTTTATCTCTGAAAAAAAGTTAATGAAACGGCAACAACAAAAACAAAAGTCAAATGAAATAGAAATAGAAAAGAAATATAAATGAAAGTGGAATGAAAGAAAACATGTTAAGAAATCCCCCAAAATCCTTTGATGTAAAATGTAAATTTCTTAATTTTATTATGTTTGTTTTGTGTTCATTTTTGTTTTTGTAATTATTATTGCTGTTAAAGACCCTGTGCTATCGCCAGTCAATTGTCTATTTGCCATTGATTATTCTCATTCAAGAATCTAATATTGTTGGCAATTTTATACTTATTAGATATTTTGCTTTGTAACTTTTCTACTAAATATTTGCCATTTCAAAAGAGAAGAATGTTCATTCAAGTGTAAACCGAAATCGTGTAATCATTACTTTTACTAGAATTTTCAAACCATCGAAAGGGAAAATTACATTTGTTGTTGTGAAATGTAATTATAAAATAGAAAGTAGTTTTAGTATTTTCATGGTCGTTTTTAAAGTTTTATTAAAATGAAAATGTAATTAAATTATGTAATTAAAATTTTTTCTTTAATCGATGTGGCTAATTTGGTTAGTGTATGTGTACCAATATTCATATACAACAATTGACTGGTAGCAAAGGAAAAAGTATTAAAAGACTAGTAGGACAGATCTGTGGATGTTCTATTATGTAAGATATTAGGGATTTTTGCTTTAATTCGGTGAGGACTTTTTGGCGGGAAGTTCATACAATAGTTTTTTAATCTGAAGCGACTTATTCCATAATTCCTTTTTATGAACTTTCCCACCAAATGTAATGAAGAAGATCATTCCATTTGTAACATAATAAACATTATTTTTGCACATCATAATAATGATCCAGATCCATCAAAATTAGAACCACGTGTTCTTTAAGTTTTCGACTTTAACTGGCAGACATTTTTTTTCATGATCTTCACTAAAATATAGTTGAGTCTAAACACATTTTACCGACAGCTAAAACATCATGCTAAATAGGATTAGTAAAACAAGCTATAAGAAAAAATGTACAACATTTTTATAATACCCATATGTAGAGAAATGTCATTTCGAAATATGTTTGTCGCAAACATTTTTATATTCTCGGCGAACATTTATTGTTATCACATGTTAATTGTTGAATTTATTGTATTTTGATAACAATAGTCATTGCTGTAGTAAAGTTTTTTCTCTTAAATATAAATAATATTATGGTCGCAATATATTTGGAAATATATTCGACTGGTAACAATTTTGTTGTTATTAAACAGTTCGTTGTAAAAAAAAACTATTGTTATTAGAACAAAATATTGTTTTCAGTTTACTGACAACTGAACATTATATATATGATATATATTTTCTATATATATGATATATATTTTCTAAAGGTATTTATATATGTAATGAGAAGTGTGTTAAAATACTTCATACGAAATTCTTTATTGAGCTAGCAATACTTTTTATTAGGATGACAATAATTATAGTGGCAATTTCAATATTTTTATTGACGACAACAATAACTATTGTTATCAATACAAAAAAACAATGCAAATAAACAATTTTTTTAAATAAAAATAAATTAAGTTGCAATAACAATCAATATTTTTATAAATGCAAGATCTCAATGGGAATAAACAAACCTTTTATTACACTAGCAATTTTTTCTTGGAATACAATTATTTTTATGTTGATAATAATAACTTTTGTTATAAATGCAAAATCATAAAGCGAATAAACAAATATTTTAGTTACAGTAACAACATCTAATAACAATATTATGATACTTCTTGTTTTGGTTACCGCAAGCATATTTTTTTCTGCGTGCAATGTCAGTATGCCATAAAGTTCATAATGTTAAAAATAGCTTTCTGGTTCTTAATGTTAAAAAACTCTACTTTAAATATATGCAAATTTATTTGTAAAATATTCTTTCATATTTTTTATAAATCCCATATAAAGTTTCCTTCCTGGAAGAATGTTTTTAGCTAGTTTAAGTCGGAACGAATTTTATTGAAATTAGTTACAGTTATTTATTTTCGCTATATTTAAATTATATTGACTCTCCTAAATGTAGTTTTAATATTGGTCTATATTTGCTTATGGCTCGTATAGAATAGCTCTTCCGGAAAAAGGTATTTTAGCTTTTTAAACACTTAAATATAGACCAATTTAATTTTTCTAACTATTTTCAATAAACATATCTTATTCGACGAATATCAGTCCATATAATGCCCATTATATGGTGGAACACCCAGCAAGGCAGGTGTACAGATATGGTAAGATCAACCCAAAAACATTTTTGAACTGATTACTTCTTTTGTTAAAAATAACCGGATAAGTGCATAGTAGACTTAATCACACATAATGTTATAGGGTATAGGTATAACTAGAGTTTGGATAACAAATGAAGAGCATTAAAAAGACTGGCATTTTTAAAACATATTTATCCATATAAACGTTGTGAACAGTTTATATGTTGACATTTTTGTGACATCTTGCTGAAATACAGTACTATTATTATTATTTCTGAGCTAAAAAAATTGGTAATGTTCAGTTCAATATTTTATTTACCTCCCTAAAAATTCCTCTCGAAGTGGGGTTTTAACCTTGTGAAACTTTTTTTATTTTTATTTTAGTATTTCGCAAATAGGTCTTATAGCAGTACAAATACCCACAAAATTTCAAGAATATTCGTACACAATTTACCCTCTGTTTAAGATCTATGTAACTAGAAAACACGCTAAAAATAATCGGTCCAAATTTCCTATTGATATCAGATTGCATGAATCTCTCAATAACATATTGTATATGTAAATTTTCAATAACTACAAATCATGAAATCAGATTCTATGAGGGACAGTCTATAATTGCCCATATTGCCTGCGTAGTGTCGTAGACTATTATATAGTCGGTCTTATACTTCTATTACGCTCTTTGTTTAATAGATCAATATATTAATTAAATTTAATTTAATTTTCGTTAAAATGATGTTATATTTTCAGCATATCAGCTTGTAAAATATAAAAGGTTTCTATAAAATTAAGGATATTGCATTTCTTTAATATGATATAATTATTTGATTCTACTAACAAATAATTATATCATATTAAAGACTCTTATTATCTTAAAAGAAATTATTAACAATTTTCTGGAAATAAAACTAAATTCAAACAAAAATGATGCTTTATAAAAATTATATAAAATAACTTTTACAAATTGATTTCAATAAAATTACAAAAACAAAAGTGAAATTCTATTTTCATAAAATTTTTTTATTTCACATTTTATATTTGCAGCTTTTAATTACAACAATCAAATGGTCAAAAGGAAATAAAAACCCATAAAAATACAAAGCAACAGTATTTCAAGGCAGCAATCAGATAAAAGAAAATAAAAAAGCCATAATTAAAAGAAACTCCTATAAGTATTAAAATCGAAAAAAAAATAAGAAAATCTAAGAAATTAGAAAAAGAATAAAACAAAACGCTTAAGAAAAATAAGAGCAAAAAAACTAAAATACTCAACACTTAATTGAAGTAATCAAGACTTGGACAGCAACTAAATAGAAGAAAAAGCAAACTAAAGGAAACAAAATCACACTGAATAAACTAAATGAAAGAGATAACCAGGAAATTAAGAAAAGAATCCATGTCCTTCTTAACATTCACAATGTGGCATTACAACAGCAAAAATTAAAGTAATTAAAAAAATCTTTGAGCTACAAATTTCTTAAAAACTGAAAACGATTAAAAAACTTAAAAAAACAATACTAAAGACTAGAGGGATTGAACGTTAACTTAATTTTCTTCCTTCAAAGAATATAAAACTGTTGCTATTTTGCTGCCGTATTTTAATTTATCTAAAATATATAAAATTTATCTTTATCAATTCACCATCAGATTTGGTTGAGAATCAGCTTATATTCTTAATTTTTTTATATGTAAAAACACAACTAAATGAAAATCTATTGAAACTTAAAATGATTGAGAACATTTATGTGTCATCATGATGCATCGTGAACTGTAACGGCAACAACAAAAATAAAAAAAGAATCATTCAATATCCCACAGATTCGATATATTTTTTATATTAATCAAAAATAAAAATCGTATAAATGTTATTGTGGTTTTGAGGGCATGTAGTAAATGAAACCAGAGCTCAGAAGATTATTATTCCATGAAATTTGATTTTCACTTTGAATGGACTCAACAGCTTTTAATATTCAAATGCATATTTGGAAATTCCTATTAATTGGTAAGTTCAAACATAAAAAAATTTAAAAATATCATTTTATATACATTTTTCTGAAATTGAAACAAAAAATGGACAAAATTATTAATACAAAAATATTTAATTTTAGTATTAAAATAATAATATTATAAATAATATCTCATTAGTAAACTTATTAATCCCAAGTACAGAATTATTTTGTAAATAATTCTGTAACTTTGGAACTGTTAAAAATTTTTAACTAAATCTCAAATGGATGTTCTTGAGGTGATTGAGCGTTTTGGAAGAGCATAAGTATCTAGCTCCTCTCCAGATCCAGAGATGTTTGACACGTTACAATTTCTTTAGTGGATTACTAGTAAATGTAGCTAATCAAGGTACCTTTTTGACTATTCTAGCTTTGACAGTTATTTCTCCTGAAAAATACTAAAGAAAAATAATTGAAAATTAACGAAATTTTGATAGAACTTGCGGGGAAAGTCTTTTCCTAATCTCCTCCAACTTGCTTCATGCGCATTAGCCTTAGATATTCCTTTAAAATAAAGAAAATACTGTTTAGTCCAAAAGGAAACAGTTGATTTTTAAGTAAAAATAAAGTGATAATATAACTTTTTACTGAATCAACATAGGTATATGGTCTAGAATTTTGTATAGAATCAAGATAATATTAAAAAAAATTTTGGACCCGAATAGATCCCACTAAGTTAAAAAAAAACTACCTGTCCAACCTGTCCAAAAATGGGTCAAAATTTTACTGTGGTCTAAATATCTCTTAAAATTTCAAAAATCGTTATATTTTCGGAAATAAACTTCCCGATCCCGATGCCAGTTAGAAACAAGTTCTTCTTTAGGTCTATTGAAAAACACCTCAAGAATACTCGTGTAAAGTTTTGTTAATAAATTTTTAATAGTTCCAGAATTATTACAAAAAAAAGCATTTTGTGAGGAGGGTATATTAACTTTGGTACAATTACCACATTATTGTTCATTAACCACTCAAGGTCTTCTTTACCATAGTGACAGAATGCCAAGTCAATCATAAAATTTGTGCACAAATTGTGAACAGAGACAGTCTATTACGTAAACATTCCTTGCTATAAATGTTGATATTTATTGAACCCGTTGTAAAAAATTACTGGGTTCTTTTACCACAATCGCATATTGTTTGCAATACGCGTAACTTTTTTAGGAAACTTTGACTGCTTTATGGGTCCTGAAAGCTCTACTGGTCATATCCACAAATTTTTTTTTTGTAAAAATCTTAACTGTTTTTGGATTTAAAAAATTTACTATCTCACGCCAAATAAAAAATATCCCAAAAAAATTCCTATGGAAACAATTTTTCAAATAAAAATTTATTCCAACACAATTGCCTATGTAAAGTTTTCTTTAATTCTTCCAAAATTTTCAGACCATATTGCATAAGCGAAACAATTTTTTTTAATATAGTAAAATAACGGAATTACAGCTAAATAATACAGTTTTTTTTACTCTCTTGAAAAAAATCCAAAAATTTACATAAGAACATTTGCCAGCGCAATGACGATATAAAATATTATATACATAATATATTTTAAAAGTAGATATTATGACCACAATGCTATGAATATATAATTGATTATGCAAATTTTGTGGAATGTTTTATATAAGAAAGAGCAGACCCGGCAAACTTCATTCTGCAAAAAAAAAAAAAAAAAAAAAAAAAACGAAATAAGGCGTTTGTGGCCCAAAGCGAACCTTAGTATTGTATTATCATTCGATTTAAATAGTTTATAAGTAATGCTTTGTATGGGGGTACCTTTCCTCCTCGTCTCATCCGTTCTACGTTTTGTCCGTTAAAACAGATTCATGAGAGAGTGAGGCCAACTCTCGCTGTTATAGTACTTCAGATATTCGATTATCAATATTTGATTTGTATGGACGTTTCCTCTTCCCAGCTCTTATAGTCCTACGCTTAGTAAACAGTAAAACAGAACCATATTTTAAAACTGTCGCTATTTAAGTTCCTGAAATATTCTATAATAAATATTTAGTTTGTATGGACGATACCATTCCCCCTAGTTATATCGGAATTATGTTAAAATTCCATTATAATTATTTCAGCCGCTTTGGAGTCTATACGTTGCATTCATTTATACATGTACCCTATTTTATATATAGATATATAAATGAATATCATGATACAATAAATAATTATATATATTACTTTTTCTTAATTTCATTTCTAAATGATAACACAATTATTTTCTTATTCATTCTGTGCACAAGATACATAAAAAATCTTATATTTCAAGGCAACGAATTTATTATCATTAATTTTTCCCTAAAACCATTAAGATGGACATGCATACACTCATATGTACAGAGATGGATGTGTTTATATTTGTTTGATATATAATCTTTATAAATGACATAAGAAATACCAATAGAAATTTCAATGTTTTAAGTAGATTTTTCCATTATAAGTGTACTTTATGTTTCTGCTTTGTTTTATATGTCATTAAATGAAAATTCATGTTTTTCTTGAAATCCAAAACCATATGAAATCATATCAATGGATGTGTAGATGTATTGGCTAAATTTCTTGCCATATAATGATTTATATTGTTGTGTATACTTTTTTATTTTTTATGACTTAAGTTGTCTGCAATTTGGGTATTTTACACAAATCAATTTTTTATATGAATTTTTATTAAGTATTAAAGTGACGATTAAATTTTTATTGACGATATTTTTTAAGTATTCCAAAGTAAATCCTTTTAGGTTGTTATTGTTTTTATATATAAGTTTTAGATCTCTATTTTAAACATATAGAAAAATGTTTAACATCCGTGTTTTAATCAGTTTGTTTGTCCAGCTAGCGGTCTATGAAAACATTGCAAACTTTGTACAGGTCGCAAATTTGAAGATATTTGACCTTATAAAGGTATTTCATTTTAATTTGGAAGAAATAATTCTTATCAGTCAAAATTCATATGTTTAGAGAAGATCGGTTTAAAAATGACCGTAGCTCCCATACATGCCAAACTCACAAAATCGCATTAAGGTGCTTAAATGTCAAACAAAATTTGGTATCGATATGTTATTTCCGAAAATTAATTTATTGGGTTTATCAGTGAATAAGTTTTAAAATCATCTTGTATTTTTTTCTTTCAAATAAACTCCTAAATAGGTTATTTAGTCAAGATATCTTGAAAGGTTCAAAAGTTACAGGCATACTGTGCAGCCATTAACAGCTGTTCGAAGATCATGGACTTGCTATGGGAATTATAATTATTTCCAATTAAATAATTGGACAGATGAAAACATTATTATTTATGATATTAAAATGATTTGGATTTGAAATAAGTGCAATTTATCTTCTTAAAGAAATTCCTCCAATATATGATATTTTACTTGATCTGTTGAGTAATATTTTGAAAATATAGTAAAAACTAGAAATATCTTCCTCCACTAAATCTTATAGAAGTCTGGAGGATGATTACCCCAAATGGTTCTCTTTTAATACCCTTTCCAAATCCTTGTTGATTAAAGTCAAAAACTCCATTCCACAACATTTACTAAAATTAATTTTATCGACGATGTTGTTCTGTTACAAAAAAGCAATATTTTATTCAAATCCCAACTCCAAATGATCTACCAACAGAATTTTGAAGACAATAATTCAAAAACATATGTATGTGTTTGTATTTTTTTCAATGACCATAAAATATAATCGATTACTCTACACAGAACTGTCTTGACTTTGACAATTCATTTTGGTTTCATTACTAATGGCTATAATTTTCCTATTCCTCACTATAACTTGCTATAACATAACCAGCCCACACTACCAACCATTACGAACTCCTTGTAGAAAACATATTTCTTTTTCAAAAATTTTTCTTCTCTTTATAAAAAGAATAGAAGAACAAAATAGATAATAACAAATAGAAATAAAGGAATATTAAAAGACGAAAAAAGTTTCTTCCGTCTCATAATCTACGGTGGGGAAGCAAGGATTCATATGGGATAGATTTTAGTATACAGTTACAGACAAGATAACTCGTATATAGCTTAAATGCTACTATATAGCTTAAAATGTAGAGTAGACTTAAGCCTGCAATACAGAATCGGAAGACTATAATAAAGTCCATTGTATTATAGTCCATATTAAGGAATATGACCGCAATATTCTTAACACACATACATATACAAAAAACAGTTTAAGTCACTGAACCTTTTTCATAAATCGGTGCTGTTACTTTGCTCGCACTTCTTAAGTGTTGTGAGCCCAATGTCTTTTTTACTGGCAGCTTGGAGGATTTGCCTGTCTTGGCATAAGCTTTTTTTACCATAGTGTCAGGATGCCAAGTCAGTCCCAAAAATAGGTGGACATATTATGAAGTCTTTTGAATCGAATTGTCTTTGGCCTCTAAATTTTTAGCAGAATTTTATAAGCCTCCTCCCTTATGTGTTAGGAGCAGGGTCAAAAATATACAGGGCTCTTTTGAAATTGATTTTCACTCTATGGCTTTAGAAACATTATATTTTTAATAACTTTGAAAACAATTTGATTTGAATGCTTGATCAACTTTATATAGGACCAAATTTGGTTTTATTGAAAATATGTTAAAATTTTAGTACGCACTTTTTTCTGATCAATAATTTTAATCAGATTAATTTTGTGTTCATTTCTTAGATTATAAGCACAATAACTGACATGTTTTACAAAGGTAACTTGTAAAATGTGTCGACTCCTTGATTAATATTATCAGAAGTTGTACTCCAATAATTTTTAATTCCACCCCACTGTATAATCTTATAAACGTGTGTTTGTATTACACACATATAAAACATGTATGCTTGAATACACATCTACAGATACAAGTGATTGATGACATCGATAAGTTGTTATAAATTACACAAGATTTTCTTCAACTTCATATTATGGAGTACAAATACAGTTGCATATTTCTTTTTCTTTTATCTAATACTAAATTATAAATGTGTGTATGTGTTAGTATATGATGTTAGAATATTTGATTTATATTTAGTCGTAAAAATTGTATGTAGTGACATATATTCACATGAACATATGTCCTTTTTACCAAGTATAAGATAATAATAGACAATTTAAACTTGCTTTCTTCATATCACATCATTTATAAGAAAGTTACAGGGAATATAATATTTGGTTCTAGAAAAAGGTACGTCTTTTAAAAAATTGATTAAGAATTCAACAAAATTTTTAAAATTATGAAAAAAGAATTTTATACAAAACAACAGATAACCCTGGATCTAATGCGTTTCCTTTGAGACTTAAATAATTGAAAATTTTTATTCAAATAAATTTTTAATAATTTTAATTTACCTTTTTTAATAGCGCACTTAAAAAGTCGCATTATTTTTTCTTTATTTAACTAACTTTCTTATAAAACTCGTATATTGACAAAACATTTCTCTCTCTTGTTTTTAAACCCTCTACCACCACAAGTGGCGAAGAGGGTATATTAACTTTGTCATTCAATGTGTAACGATAAAAGGAATTATCTCAAACTCAATAATGTATTCTTGCATCAAATCAAAATCTGAGTTGGCACACAATAATTTACTCGCCTTGAGTACTTTAAATAGTCCTAAGAAGTTTTCTATTTAAAACCACCAAAATCGCTACAGGCCAATATATAAGGCAACCTAAAGCAAAAAACTTTCGAAAAATTTTCAATTATTATCAAAATTTATGCCGTAGTATTAAGCTGTATATGCTTCATTGACATTCCAAAGTTTATCAAAATCGATTCAGTAGAAAAACTTAAAGCCAAAAATATAATCAATTTTTGACTCATTGAGTGTTCTCTGTTATATTTAACACAAACTTTTATATATTGTATACGTCTGTGATTGTATTTACTCTTCATGCATTTGTGATGGAGGGTATTGAAAATTCTACATTGCCGAATATATCATTCTTACTAGTTTTTTTCTTTCCTCCTGTTCTTTAAAAAGATTATAGAATACTTGATGATATTTATATGTGGTGCATCTGTATGTGTGTTTTTTGTATTTATAACCTATATATGCTACTTAAGTAAATTCAATATATACATATGTACATATTACTTATTGTACACTCTCTCTATGTATGTACGTATGTTAAGATGTATGTGAAACATTACAAAGTATAGAACTAATCTTTTTATCCATTTATTTCTGATGCCATTGAAGGAAATTGAACAAAACGTATATAAACATATGGAATAAAATTAACTTGTAACATTATTTTTCCTGTAATTCGTTTCCAGTTAAAGGTCAAATAACTTAAATAAATAACTTTGAAAATACTTTGACAATTTTGTTTGTTTAACAGTGAAAGAATAAAAGGAATAAAGTGTATTAGATGATAATAAAGTAAGATTATTTAAAATGATTTGAAAATTGTTTAGACGAATATAATACAAACAGTGATAAGGTAATAAAAGAGTGATACACCGTGTGGTAACGAAAACGTATTTTATAAATTATTATTAGCAAAAAAAAACGTAACACTTTTAAATTTTTCATAAGGAAATATCTTTATAATATTTAGCATAGTTACAGGTAATTTCAAGTAGTTATTGGTGCTTTCGGGTTCCCGAAAATAGGTTTTAAGCTCATACACCAATTGTATTGAAATTCGACACAATTATGTTTGAAATCGTATTAAGTATGGGTTATTTTAAACAATATCTGACCATGTTTTTACATAGCTATATATAGATATAGCTTCCATATAAGACCAATTCCCTGTAAACGCTTTTGAGCCTATAAAAGTCTTTAATATAAAATAATTATGTTGAAATCTGATACAAATATTTTTCTAACAGAATTTAATGATTAAAAAACAGCTCCAATACAAGGCCTCTTCCAATTTTATGAAAATCCTAACGATTCAATTTCTAATAATATATTTTGCTTTTCGATGAATCTAATGAATAATGCACAAGCTTTGTCATTTAAGGCCCCTTCCAGTTTAGCTTATAAAACTTTAAAATTTGAATAAAGTTTATTGGAACTGATATATATATATATCTAATTTGAAATCGGGCCATATTCAAATATAACTTTCCCTTGACCATTTTGACCGGTTTCATTGTAAATAGGGAGCAATACCGTATTCCAATTCAATTTTATGTGAAGCTTTTTAAACCCACGAAATGTTTACATAATAATAAAATTGGTGTAGGGTAATTAACGTTCGGCACAGTCGAATTTAACATTCTTAATTTTTTCGTCTCACAAACGAAATACCCACACTAGATATATACCAAAAATGGTTATCTATGGAAGGCCAGTACTACATCTATGAACAGAGAGCTGCTTTTGTTTCTGCAAATCAACATAAATTTTTATCATCATTATCATCATTATTATGACAATAATGAAAAAATTATTTTATGTGAGATTTATGAGTTTACATATAGGAAGGCTAAATGCTCATGAAAACTTCGTTTCTAAATTAGAAAATAGTAAGTGTCAAATATCGTTAACATATCTCAAAATCTTTTATCACAAAGCTTATGTGCCCAGCCGGATGGATAAACGTGGTTAAATCCCTTTTTAAACATATGCAGACATTTTTTCAAGTCAAATGAAAATTTGAATTCTGATTATTTAAAACTTAGAATGAATCATGACCATATAAAGTGGAATCAATATATCTATATCCTTCTTACCGTCAATCTGTTGGAAATGAAATTTGGCAAGATGGGCTTAATAAAAAATACTTATAGACAGAAATCTAAAACAATCTCAAAATTTTGATGAAAATCTTGCCATTTCTATAAAACAAAATTTGCTTACCACAAAATGCAGTGTAAACTTCTGAATCTCCCTATCTCACTTGTAGGTAGCTCCAACATGGACACAGACGAATATATTTTCCTACATGTTTATGGAGTTAAGTCTATTATTGTGGTATTATAATTTAATAAACTTAGGATGTATAAATAAAAATTGAGATATCAACGCAATATTAACTTTTTTTGTAAACTTCTTAAAATCACACTAAAGTTCAATAATGTGGTTTTATGAAGCTACGGTCTTGTGAGGACCGATCTTCTCGTAATTAAGCATGTTTATTTGGATTGATAAGATATAAATTTGGGCCAAATATAATTAAAGTACTTTCATATTTGCGAATTTTATGAGCATAGGACAAATAAAAGTCATTAAATTAGATAAAAGCACCAATTTCACTTGGTCTAGGAATGCATGATTTATTATACCTCTGTGTCAATTGGGTCCCAATTTTTAAGATATTTTACTGAAATTTACCATATATATTTATTTTGATACAGTAATAAACCCAAAGAGACAAAATTAGCTCCCATATAACGCCCCATTCGGAAGCTCAATTCCGGTAAACATTGAAGACCGATAATATTGGAGTTCGGCGATATGATTTTTCAAAATGTATATTTTTAAAATAAACAATCTCAGTCTATATTTTGCTATATCTCCAAGTCAGGCCCCTTCTAGGAAAACAGTTTTTAGCAAATCATAATAGGATTTAAAAACCAGTTCTATTAAAATGCGGCACAATCACTTTTCAAATTGTTCTGCAAAATTTTTTATTTATTTGACCAAAAGTGGTCCATATTTTGTTATAGCTCCTAGAACTTATGAAACTATTACATGAACATGAAACAATTTATTTCAAAACCTTCACGATTATTTTTCTAATTGTCTTGAGTACATGGTATTTTCTAGGCATATATCGGCTAATATTTTGCCACAGCTGCTATTTAAGTCTCGTTCTCGGAAAAAACTTTAAACTAGGAATTCTTTTAAACCTGAAACAATTCTGTTGAAATTCTGAACAATTATTGGTGGTGGGTATTAAAGATGATGGAGGTCATAATAAAGATGTACAAAGGAATTTTTTCTCTTGTTCTTAAGATCTATGAAAAATAAATTCTATACTATTTATTTCGCTTATGTGAACTATTAAAATGTCTCTTACTAAACCAAAATCATTCATGTTAATTGGTATATTTGCGTGGCAAAATGTTAGTTCCACCCTGTCGCCTGTA
Organism: Cochliomyia hominivorax; assembly: GCA_004302925.2. Classification (NCBI taxonomy): domain Eukaryota; kingdom Metazoa; phylum Arthropoda; class Insecta; order Diptera; family Calliphoridae; genus Cochliomyia; species Cochliomyia hominivorax. Next base: position 37,030,662 of record PYHX02000158.1, read on the forward strand.
AGTTCAACACATTTGGACTTAAATTCTTTCAACTTTTTCCTGATATTTATAACATGCAATTTTCCTATGTCGAAATGGAAATAATTCCAAACAAAAATTCCTTAACCTCAACGTTTATGTTCAACCCACAACTTTTAATCCTGGAATGGTTAACACTATTTTCTTTTTTGTTTTGTTTTTTCTCTTATTCACATAAATACCACAAAGATATTCTATGTGAACCAAACACATATTTACCGGCAAAAATTCTTATGTGCAATTTCACAAATGTATGTGCTGACCAAACTCATTAATTTGTCTGGGTTGGCAAGAGAAATTTTAAGTTTTCAACCGATACAAACAAAAGTTTATTATTGTGGTTACACAACTAGATGCAAGATTTCAAATGAGATACAAAATTGCATGTTAGCAAATACTTCATGTATGAAGTTAAATTTCTTCCCGAATACTCTAAATGTACAGGTTTTCATTCTGATAGTGATGGTGATTATAATAAGAAACAAGAATGAAATAATATTTATGAAAACATTTCTTTACAAAAATAAATATTTATTTATGGTATTAAAAATAAAATGACACTGAGTGATATGCATTCCAATTGTGTATGTGTGTGGGTTTATTGTATAAATATCAACTCAGACATTATTAGATGTTTGTGGAAAGATTGTGTTTGGAAGGGGTGGGGGGTGTTGTTGAAGAATTACAATTAAATTTTTCATGTGCATGTCATGTGTATCTATTTATTTAACACAGACACACACATATGTAGAAAGACAGAGTGATGTTAAATAGATGAGTGGTATTTCATTTTACTCATTTACAGTTAGAAGATAGAATTGAGAATAGTTTTTCTTTTAGAAAATAATTGTTTTAAGTGTATGGGTAAAATATATTTAGAGTGACATAAAGAAATTAAAAAAAAGAAAAATAATCATCATATTTAGGAGAGTCGAAATTAAGATACCTTCAACCAACGTATCCCCTTGTATGGAAGTCCCAGCATTATTTAATATGTTTACATATCTCATAACCGTAACTGGTTGGGTATTATGTGAATGCAAGGTCGCCATATTCACAAGCTCTTGGAAGCAGATCAGTGACAAAAAAATGAAGAATCGTTCCTTTCTTCCTTTCCTCATTTTGATAAATTCTGCAAAAAACATTCGAAGGAATGCCAATTCTCGTTTCATATATTCCAAAAAAACAAAGTCAAGATAAAGCAGCAACTGTTCTTCTTTAGAGTACAAATACGATAGACCTAGATTACTCCTAAAAATCTTCTAGAAAACCTCTCAGCCATTAATCATCTTATTTTCTCAACAAAGAGACTTAAATCCAAGCCTTTCGACGGTTTTCAAGGCGAAATGCCTTTCAACAAAAGCCTTTCAGAAGCTATAAGGGAATTTCAAGATACCTGGCGAGTTCTTTGAAAGCCAGCCTCATTGATTTTGTTTCCTTTTTTATTATCTATGTGATTCCCACGAATAGCGACTTAAATGGGATGTACCATTCCTGAAATGAAAACGTATCCCTACAGCAATCCCGTGTCCATTCTCAAATACTCTTAAATAATGTAGCATATTTTACGAGTGTCGGCTTTCAAGACACTTATATTTCAAGATATCTCTGTATCATTATAACATGCTAAATGCTTAAGCAGAAATCAGGAAACCAAATTATAGAGACTCGTTCTATAATTCTTTGTAGGTACAATTTATAATTAATCATATGATATATGCCACTCCATAATAGTATAGTATTTTTTTTTATTTTTATATCAAAAAATGTCTGTGTTAGATAAAAAAGTATGTGAAAATTGTCGACTGATTTTGGGGTGTATCAAAATCTTGCAAATTTTTACCTATTGACTGAATTGATTTTGATAATTTTTAATTCGATAGTAGAATTGAGAAAAAATCGAAAAATAATTTTGAGATTTAACTGTTTCCTTATTGAACCGATATTGCTTGTTTTATAGAATAAAAGATATGATAGAATTTCAGTACGTTCCGAAAATTTGTCCAGATATGTGTATGTTTCAAATAGACGTACGATAAATGGAAAAGTAGTTGACCAAAGTTAAATTGGTTTGATGTTGGCATTTATATGATTTATTGGGTTTAAGATTATTCTTTTTAACATGACAAAATTTACATAACCTCTAGCACTTAGGAAAATGAGCTATAAATGCATTTTTTTATCCAAATTCATTTGTTATAATAAATGGAATATAAAAAGCGATTCATATTTTCGAAATTTTATTGATATTTATTTTCCCATACATTCCAGGAATAAAAGAATCAAAAGAATAAAAGTGTTTCTTAATTTACCCTACACATACATAAATCTATTTAAAAAAAGTATATTTAAGTATATTCAAGCATACAAGGATCTTTGTTAATATATATAAATATTTTGTTGGTGGTATGTGTCAATTGCTTATATGACCATATCTTAGTGGTAGTAACATTTCCAGCCAAATGAATTGTGGTTAAACTTGGCTAAGAAATTAAAAAATAAAGCAGTATACAACACACATAAACTCACTCAAAAATAATACAGAAATTATTTTTCCCTCTAAATCCTCTTCGACAAAGATTGAATGTATAACAGAAAAAAAGGAAACAAAATTTAAGCATACAAATACCTAAACAAGAACAACAACTTAATCATCAACAGCTTAGTAATGTCTCTTCTATTCTGTTCTTTTTTATCTCATCCTAGATTTAATATTGTCATAGGAAATTCTCAAAAAAAAAAAGAAACGTAGAAAATAAAAAATCACACACACGTTTTCTACTTAATAAGAGCCACTCACACATACTTGTAATAAGTAATATGTTTGTGTATACAACATTAAGGACATTATTTGCTGATAAGCTGAGTACGAGATTGCAATTTTTATCTAATTGTTGGGTTTTAATTGTTGAATAGATTGAACAAACAAAAAGAATCTCTTACAGTTCTCTCATTCATTCTTGGAAGTCTCATTTGTAAAAGAACTTTTAGTTCATTTATTTGTTGGTTGTTTAATGTAGTTTTTATTTTGTTGTGTTTTCATCAACTCTTGGCAACAGTATACGTAACCGCAAAATGTTATTGAAGTTAAGTCAAGTTTAGTTACTTGAAAATTTTGTTCTGTAAAGAAATAAGATTTTAAAAATTGTTTTTTTGGAGTAAAGTTAATTTTGGGATTCTTATAAGTTCATGTATTAACTCTGAGTCAATATATAATATAATCATGAATACCACAAATTTACTCTTTTTTCCAAACTAACTTTTTATTGAATAGAAAACCTCTAATTAAAATAATTGAATAGATTTTTTTTACTAGTTTAAAATTTAATTACAATAAAAATTTTTGTAACTTTAAGAAAACAAAATATTGGTGCTCCTCAGTATAAGCAATAAGGGAGTGAGGTGCAGAAAATATTGACACACTTTCTTGTTTAAACTTTAGACACAAATTTTATTTAATAAATTGTTTGATCAAGTAAACTTCGTATAACATGTTTAATGACAACAAATGATTATATTATTGATATTAAAATGAGTGACTAGTAAAAGTGCTTTCTATCATAAAATATTTTCAAAAAAATCAAATTTGATCCTTTGTAAAGTCAAAACTGTTCCCAATGTTATTTGACGGTATCGAAACGACATGTCCCAATCGAAACATACTTCAGGTAAGAAAAATGGTTCTATGATATTTTTATTGCTAAAAAATAAAAGCATTAAAAAAAACCCTCAACACATCTATTAGGAAAGCAGTCCGGGTAGCTCAGTCGTCGCAATATTTGGTACGAAAAGTAAAACCTAGTGCAGGTTTAAAAAGTGTTTAAAAGTTTCTGAAATGACAAAACATATAATTTGACAGATTTTTCGCAACTTTCTAATCAAATATTTTATGCTGCTGATGGTACGGGGAATTTTGAAGAAGTGTTCGTGAAACGAAATCAATCAAAAAATTACCAATAAGTTCTTGGTATGTCAAATAATATATAATTGCAGCAAAAGAAGAGAAACAGTTGTTATAATGGGCTTTATAAATACCGAAATTTACATCGGGGATGATTTACAAAAACGGCTGCTTCCATTCATATGACTTCATAATGTTTCCCCTTATTTAGTATTTTGTCGCTCTGATAAAGAAGGCCTTAAATGGTTTTAGGAAACTTATGTGGTATTTGCACAAGAGGGGCAAATCCTCCCAACTGCCCAGAGCTAAAGCCAATGGAGCAATATTGGGGTCTTGTTAAAAAGGTTTACAAAAGGGAAATAGATTTTATAGGAGCTTATCAATTTTGGATTACTTCCACTTATTCAAGATCTACCTTTAATGCGAGGTTTAGTTTTGGATTCAGGTCCTGGGACTACCGCACTAAATCCAAGAATTGGATCTTATTATTTAATTTAATATTTTTTACCAACTTTGATGAATGATTCGGGCCATTGCCACGCTTGAACACGTAATATGTGAATTTATTATTCACACATTTAAAAATCGAGACATTTACATTATTTTCCCCTTACATACATATAATTAAGTAGTTAAATTTATATATGTTCTATTTTATGTTACAATAACATAATGTTAAATAAGTCTACAAACAGTTTGCTATTCTGTAAGTTTACTTTTCTGTTATTTATGAAATAATTTCTATGTTTTTCGTAAGACAAAATTCTGTAAATGAATTATTCCGAAAGTAAAATATCTAAACGAAAGTTTTTTGCAAGAAACTTTTTTTAAACCAAGTCATGTTATTTACAGGAACTTTTATTCGAATATAATATAATATTATAAAAAATTAAAACTTCTTAAAAATTACGTTAGTATACAAAACATTTTTAACCAATTCGCTTTGAAAGCTTCAAAGTATAAATATATTGTAAGTGTAATACAATTTAGTATAAAGCTTTATTCAATATTTTTAGAAAATAATTTTATCAAGTGAAACTATTAGTTTAAGCTTTTACGGTTGATTGAAGCTTTAAGTCATAAATAAAAATTTAAATAGTTTAAAGTACGTATACTTTATATACAAAACATATGTGTTATACAAAATACAAAAGAGGGTATAAAAGAAAATATTGTATAACATATTCACACAACAAATTTATAATAAAAAATATAAAAGAATATAAGTGTTATAAGTATATGAAATTTATAAAAGACTTACATAAATATATTCACTGCAGTTTTAGCTTAAATTTTATAATATAAAAATTAAAGTCAGTCTGTTATACAAGTTTTAATGTTTTATAATTTAATTTACTTGATACAATCATATTACTTGATGTAACGACATGATTAATAATATTTTATTCCTCATTATGCAAAAATAATTTTTCATTTTTGCCATTTTAATGTACTGTTATTTGTATTGGAAACTGTAAAAATAAACATTTATATAAATATTTTATTAAACAAAGTATGTTTTCGTATATACTGCTAAACAGTTTTGTAAGAAGTTTTTTAATTGTATAACTCTGAGTTTCTATCCAGATGAATATTTAAAGTGTTATAAAAGTTTTGGAAAGTTTTTAATATTTTATATTATAAAGGTGGTAATAATGTCTACGCTTTAAGTAGAGGATTTGAAAAATTTCTTATGGATTATAGTGTCTTTTGTGCAATTATAAATAATAACTTTGTCCCAAAAAGCTTTCCTAAAAATAAACTTTTTGGATAATATGTACGGATACCATGTTTAGAGCTTTTATTCGTTATGTATTAAATATGAAAAATGTAACATAAATAATAGCATATTGATAAGATAAAAGCTTGAAATGAACTTTTATTTAGTAATATTTTCTTTTCTCTCTTAGTATTGTAACATATTTTATAGCAACAAATAATAACAAAGTCTCTTTACTCAAACTTAAGAGAACTTCTTTTAGAATTATTGTTGTACGGAAGACTCTTAAATAAGCAGTTTTAATGTGAAGACATTTCATATATTTTTTTCTATAAAGTAACTAACAAACATTTTCTGTATGAGATTTCAATAAGGTTTGTAGGCATTGGCTTTTAGTTTACGTAGAATATGCGTATATTTAATATACTTAATATAATATTACTCATACTCATTTCTTTTTTATTTAAAATTACAATTTCTTAAATGAGTTACGTTTTCAATAAAGTTATTCATAACGATGGATCTAAAACTATTTTCATTTAATCTTATAAATTTATTTGTAAGCCTGAACCATCACAGAACAGTCATCTCACAAATTGTTTTTAAATAGTTTTGTAACTCTGGAACTATATTTTTAAAGGAATTTAACATGCCTGATCCTAAAATGATTTTCATAAGAGTTTAGGACTTTAATTTTTGAGTGGTTTCCTTCCATCCCTTTAGCTGGATGTCTTTTCACGTAATCAATACTGTAGAAGTTGGAATTATAGTAATATTTCGAAGAATCATGGTACATGATTATTATCTATTGATGATAAATTATGTTGGAAGAGATTTGAAGTCTATAGTTGATTCGACTTTTTCCCAAATTGCTAAAAATTGATAAATCTAAATTGGTCTTATCATGTGTCATTATTCAGAGAAGAGTCCTTCTTTAATCGAAATTAAAAAGAAATGGAACAGATATTTCGTCAAATTGTATAATGTCATTATATGAAGTTTGATACACAGATATTGCCTATAAAATTCTTGGTTAGGGTACAGAAGGGATATATTCCTCCTATAAAAGAAAATTGTAGTGTCGCAAATCTCTGCTTCCATTCATATGAGTTCATAATGTTTCTACTTATTTAGTATTCTGTTACTATGCTTAAAAAAGCCTTAATTGGTATTTGAAAAATAATGTGGTATTTATAGAAGAGAGCCAAATCCACCAAACTGCCCAGAGCTAAATCTCTGAAATTAAAGCAGACATTTTTGGCGAATTCAAAAGGCATATGAGGAAATAGTATCCCCTATATAAAAGAACATCACATATCGTTAAAACCATAAAGGTCAACTTTACACAAATATTTTAGATTTCAAAAATTTTGTAAAGGACTGGGAGGGTGGTATCCCAAGCACAAAAGAAAATCTTGAAAGTTTATCTCTGCAATTAAAGCAGAAAAATTTATTAAATTTTACACTGGGCTAAGACCTTCGAAACAAAATATCATAAAGTAGAAAAAATTTCGCAAAATGTTCACATTTGATAGAGGTCCTATAACGTTTTCGAATGGAACAGAGTAAGGGATATCCCGTTTCAAATTAAATGTTTAATATTATCACAAGTCTCTGAAAGTTCTACTGTAAGTTTAATGAAATTGTCGCCTGTGGCGACAACATTCCCCTATCACTTATCTATAAATTTTGCTTTTAACGGATTCTAATAAATAGTCTACTTATCTATTTATAAGAATCCGTTAAAAGCAAAATTTATAGATAAATGATAGGGGAATGTTGTCGCCACAGGTTTCAAAAAGGTTTTGAAAAAGTACACACTCAATTCGCACTCAATTGAAAAAGTTGGAATTTGCGATTAAGATCACATCAGCAATAACACTGGGCCACAGATAAATATAATATTCTAACCAGTGTTATAATCTGAAAATATATTCAGTAATATTTCAAATTTGGCAGATTGTATATATTTAGTGATCTATTCTCTATTTCTATTATCTATATTTATTTACACCTCGTTATTTTTTAAAGCTTTTTAAAATTTAATACAACAACAACTTTCTATGTAAAAATAACAATTTAATTGAACAACAACCATTCCTATAAAAAAATCCAATTTTACTTGATCTACTTCCAGAAAGTCAATAGCCAATATTACTACATTTTCCAACAGTAAAACTTGCAAAGAAATAAATACTCTAAACAAACTTTAAACATGATTACCTTATACAACACTCTTGAAGTTTACATTAAACGTTTACACAAAATGTTTACTCTAAATATTTTCACAAAACTACAATTATTTTCTTAGAAAAAAACCAAGTCCTTAAGAAACAACCAACAATTTAAACTCATTACAAAACTTCTAAAACTTTACCAAAGCGCAAATAGTACAGTAACAAAAGTAAATGAACTTAAACTAGACGATAATGAAGAAAAGCTAAACAGATAATAAGAATTGCAATATATAATTTTGCAATATGTTGCAATACACATCACTGTCCCATAGCAGGAATGCTAAAACAAAATCGACTGAAAATGCAACAAAAACAAAAGAACATGAAAAACTTTAATTAACTGCAGTGAAATAAAACTTAAAACTTTTCGAAAACTAAAATCAAAAATAATTGTATTTAACTTCTTAGAAATTCTACAATAAACTACAATTTTTCTTCTAAACGAGGCAGTCAAAATCAAATAACAACAATGCAATACCGGAGTATTACTTGCATCGGATATATATTTATTTTATTATTGTAACACGGAAAAAGCTACTTTACCTTTAGGAATGTACAAATGTTCACAAAATACTAGAAATGCAAGTGGAATTTCAGCCATAAGTAGTCGAAAGGTGGTATAAGTGGAGCAACCGCAATGAAGCGACTTAAACACAAACACATATTTTTATTTGCTTGTATGCTTAGAGAACCCATTAATAGTGTGTTCGCACAATTTACACATGAGAAGTGAATATGTGGAATTTATAACAGAGAGGTTCCATAGAATCATTGGATTTAAACTAGGTGACATGGGAAATAACTTTAAAGTCAGTCAAGGACCATGAACAGAATCTATAAGTCAACTAACAATAAAACTCGATTTTAATTTGAAAATGAATATACAACTGCATCGTAAACAGAAGCTAGAACCACAACTCGAAGTGAATCAAGAACAGTATTAAAATCTAAATTAAGAACATAATCAGACACTAAATCAAGACATTAATCAAGCACTGAGTCAAAAACTCAATCAAGGGCTGAATCAATGAATAAATCAAGAACTGAATTAAGAACTAAATAAAGAACCTAATCAAGAACCGAATCAAGATATGAATCAGAAAATGATTCATGAATTGAATTAAGCACTGAATCAAGAGGTAAATTAGAAACTGAATTAAGAGGTGAATCAAGAACTTTCAAGAACTCAATCAACAACTGAATAAAGAACTGAATTAAGAACTAAACCAATGACGAAATCAAAAAATTAAACAATAAATAAATCAAGAATAAATCAAGAACTGAATCAAGATTTGTATCGAGAAATGAATAAGGAACTGAATCAAGAACTGTATCAAGAACTCAATCAACAACTGAATAAAGAACTGAATCAAAATCTGAATCAAGAATTGAATCAAGAACGAAATGAAGAACTGATTGAAGATCTAAATCAATGAATGAATTAAGAAATGAATCTAGAAATTAATAAAGAACTGAATCAAGAAATGTTTCAAGAACAATCAATAACTGAATAGAGAACTGAATCAGGAACTCAATCAACAACTGAATAAAGAACTGAATCAAAATCCGAATCAAGAATTGAATATAGAACTAAATCAAAAACGAAATTAAGAAGTGACTGAAGATCTAAATCAAAAAATGAATTAAGAAATGAAACCAGAAATGAAACCTGAAATCCAAGAACTGAATCAAAATCTTAATCAAGGACTGAACAAGAACTAAATTAAGAACTGAATGAAGAAGATAATTAAGAACAGAATAAGGAACTGAATCGAGAATTGAATCAAGAACTAAAGCAAGATCTGAACTAGAACTGTACTAGAACTGAACTAAAACTCAATTTGAACTCAATTAGAAGTGAATTAGAATTCAACTAGAAAAAAAACAGAAAATAAAAATATTTCATATAACACAAATGAAATATCCCTCATGATCTCTACTATTAGCCAAAATGTAGGGTTTTCATGCGGTCATATATACACTCATGGAATCGTTAAGATTTATTTGAAATTTTCTACTATTTTGCGATGTCACACAAAAAAAGGTGTACTATTTTTGCAAAAGTTTGGAAGTATTAAATCAAACACATATACATTGGCATTTATCTGTTCAAATATATTTGAACTAACACACGCACTGATATACAGGCGAAACCATTTTTAGAATTTCAGGTATTTTAAGTAATTAATTTCTGTAGACCATAATATATGTGTTGCGGTTGAATACAATTTCGACATTTGTCGTTTTTCTGCTAAAAGTTGGAAACAACAAAAATTCGTTTGTTTTACAAATATACGTATTAAGGAAATAAAACTTTTGATTTCACCTTTTGTCTAAGATTAATTTTATAAGAAATTTTAATTTCTCATGAACAACCCACAAAAATTATTTTACGTTATGGTGACATTTCATTCTGCAGCCATAAGACTTAACATATTGTGGTGATGAATGTGGTATTAAAACATAAACAGAATTTCTATGAATTTGTCATGATTCATATGTACAAATACATATTTATATTTAAATAAGAATTATTTTGTATGTAAATTTTGAATGTATGAGTATTTGCTTAAAAATTTATGTGTTTCCATGTATGTCAAATTGATGGGTCTTTTGTTAGAACTTTTTTCTTTAACACATAAAAATATATTTTTTTCTCATTTTTTCACTTTCATTTACCCTTCGCTTTGCTTTTTTATCAAATCCAAAAGTTTTAAATTCTCTTGCAAATGACACATATTCAGACAATTTAAACATTTTGAGAATACAAATAACTCAGTGTGTATATATGTTGGTGAATCCTATGAGAAGGGAAAGCGAGTTTATTATGATTCTTTTTTCTCCGTTTTGTTGTTTTATGACTGTTGAAAAATTTTTGTGTGTCAAAGTCAAATACCATAACACATTTACACCAAAGAGGATATTTTTGTATATTTCGAGTTTACTTTACCCCTGGGGTAAAAGTAGTGGTATTTTAGGTTTGCTGTAAGTTTTATAATGACGGAAATTATTACATAGCTGAAGTTGTTTGATGTCTGAGTGAGCTTTTAATGATCAGCACAATCACTTCATAATAATTAAAGGAGAGATTGCTTCAAGGCTAGGAAGATTATGTTATAATAGGAGGATAAGGGCAAAAGTGGAGGAAAAATAGAATATAAAAGATTTAGAACCGAACTAGGATAGCTCAAAACTAATATTTGGACAGAACTTGAACAGAATTAGTTTATACCATCAACAGAACTACAACAGGTCTAAGTTTAAGTGAACTTTTACTAAATTTTATTAAAGTCACTCCTTCCTTGTAATAAAAATTAACAAGAATTTGATAAATGGAATTTTATAAATAACTAGTTGGATTAAAAAATGCTAAACATTATGTATGTTCATAGAAACGAAATCATTACACTTACAGTTCTTTTATGACCTCTACCACCAAAAGTGGTGAAGGGGGTTTATTAACATTGTCCTTCCATGTGCAACACTACGAAGGAATCACCTTAGACCCAATAATGTATTATATTATTTTTTTGCTTTAAATTAAAATCTGAACCGATTTAGCTCTGCTCGTCTGCCTGTCCATCCATCTGTCTGTCTACCAGTCTGTCCGTCCATCTGTATGTTTTTCTGTCCGCTGTCAGTCTGTTGTTTGTGTGCTTACATCCATGATAGAACTCAAAGAAATTTGACCTGTGTATACTTTATAGTTCTGAAAAGTTTTCTGTTTAAATCAGCAAAATTCCTGAAGTATATTAAAAGATGTATATCGATATCTGAGGCAACCACTTAGTTCAAGCAAAGATGATTTTTGCCAAAATATTAAGATAAATGCCACTCCATTACCACTCCAAAAATTATAAAAAGCGGTAAAAGAAAAAAAGAATTATAGCCAAAAATAGCTAATTTCATGACTCATTAAGTGTTCCTGTGTTATATTTCAGAAAAGATTTTATATATTCTATAAGTTTGTCAGTGTACATGTGAGTATGTATGTACGAAACATAACATACTCATTTCACACGTATTATGGAGGAGGATAATAAAGATTCGACATATACGAATATGGCATTTTTGTTTTTTTAATAGTATTTGATTATTCGAAAGCTCTTCCATTAACGTTTTTATAGTGCTTCTTCTACTTCGCTGGAACAGGTAGACCATCTCAATTGAAAATCTACCAAACTTTTCGACTCATATTTGGTGCACTTCAATTATCTTTTAATAACAGGCCAATATCTCTCTATTGCTCTTAGCACGGGATAGTTTGGAGAATTTGCCTCTCTTGGTACAAAAAGCACATTATTGTTTTACCACTCAAGGGCTTGTTTACCATAATGACAGGATGCGAAATCAATTCAAAAATAAGAGGACACATTATGAAATATTTTGTATGAGGCAGCTATTTTTGTAAGCATTTCTTAATGTAAAATTCGGTTGTAACAAATGATTGTCTTCTTTTGCCCCAACTGCATATTGTTTGTCATTACAAGAACTAATAATATCTTTACCAACTATGGTGGTGAAGCGTATACAAATTTCTAGCAAACATGATCACCTCCTACATCAACTGACAGTCACCGCTTGTATTGTATACATAAATCTGATACCTTTTTTGTGAAAATGCTCTTATTTCATTATATTATTTTTCAGATTCATAAAAATTAACATATATTTTTTTATAAAAAAAATATTCTTAAAATTGTTTAAATATTTTAAAAATGTATAAATGTTTACAAATATTAACACAGTTCGTTATGAAAAATTTTCTTAATATAGACAAATTAAAACTTCTTTAAACAGATAAGATTAACTCTTTTGAAATTTCTAACAAAAATTTATCGAAAAAGTTTTATTTTGGTGACAAATCACTCCAGTTACTTTGTGTCCACATAGAATATATGAAAATAAAGTGAAAATTATGTTCTGAGCAATTTACTTCCCAAATTGCGAGATTATAACTATCAAAAAGTCAAATATTCGTTTTTTTCTATTTTACATATTTTTTTTTTTGAAGAAAAATAAAAGAATGATAAATTGCTAAATATTTATATCTGTGTGTGTAAGAGTTAGTGTAAATGTGTGTTAGATTATTTTGAGAAATATTGGTGGCAAAACTGGTATTATTGTCAAAATTGTCATGAATATTTGTTTTATTTAGTTTGAATTTATTTTCTAACTTTTGACTTCTTAAAAATTATATTTATTTTGAAAAATTATGACATTTTGTTTGTTGGTTGCAGTATTTTGGTGAAGAAAAAACTTTTTTAAGTTTGATATTTTTCTTAGTGATTTTTTGAGATGATTAAGCAAAATTTAACAAGGGTTACTTTTGGAATAAACTATAAAGTGTCAAGAAGGACAGGTGAATTTTGAATACCAAATTTTAATAGAGAAAACTTAGAAAGAGAATTTTTTTTATTCAATTATGGCAAGAGTTAATACTGCTTATAGTCTTTCTCTAGCCATTGTGTAAGGCCAGCAATCGTGGAGATTTGATATATATTAAATTGATAATATTTCAATACTCATTTTTTTGTTGAGTGGTAAAAGACATCAAAATCAGTCATAATAATAAATTTATAATAATCTTAATCATTTGAAAAAAAGCATCTGATAAAAGTGATCGATTATCAGTAGATGTTTATGGTAAATCTGAACCAACTTAATATTTTAAACATTAATTTGCGCGATCCGAGAGATAAATTCAAGAAATAGAAAAAGAATGAGGATGAGTTGGACCTAATTGTTGTCAAACTCTGCAAGAACATATATTATCAGAGAAAGTCATAAAATAAGTAATCAAGAAATTGGTTCCCATATGAACTGTTGCAGGAGAATGTGCATAAATAATTTTGTGTAATAAAATGTGTAACTTTCAATCAGCTGAAATAATTGTATAAAATTTAATACAATGATAGTACAGAATTATCGAAGGTTGAACCTCATAGAGGCTTTATGGACTGAGCTACAGGGGTGTAAATTAGGGTATCTTGGAAATAAAATATAATTTGAAGAAAGCAATCAATGGCAATTGATCCGATCATTAAACCATATTTGAGTCAACATTATGAGAACTATCAGACATGTTGTAAACCAATAGAAAAACTCTGCGAGTTGGAGATGAAAAAGTTTTGCTCACTCACTTTACAGCATATTTTTCTAAATACCATTTGTTTGAGTCAATAAATTAAACTCTGGTGGATATACGCCTTAAACCTGAACATGTTATCATAAATTAGCTTTCAGATGATGTGTACTGCTATACATGTAAATATATTAAACAATATACAAGTCCAATATTTCAAGTAGCTCCCATAAAAATATCCTTCCGCAATATTTTAAGCTCGTAAAACTAACTGATAAGAATTTGTTTCAATTAAGATTTAACGATGTCCGTCTGTCTGCAGCAATTCGCAATATTATAAACACCCTTCACTTCCAATATTTCACGTAGTTTCCATACATTTATTCTTCGGAGTTCTTTAAGTCTATAAAATTTATATGTGAGAAAATTGTTAAATTTAGTTTGGCACAAATAAATTTTGTAGAAGTTCAAATCCGCAAACAATTACCTGCACTTCCGAAAATCACTTAAATGTGCATTAATTTACACAAGATGTGATCAATGTGAAAACATTTCGTTAGCCTAAGATATGCAAAACCAAAATGCACAGTAGGGAATTTTACCAAGAATGGTTCATAGTTTCCTTTAGCCCTCATAAAACCCCCATTTCTGATAATCACAACAAATAGCATACAACTCTTATATATGAAAGTCTCCTTAAATTATTTCTAACAATTGTCAGCATGAATCAGAATAAAATTTTTACGGGTTGGTCCAAAATTTGCTTCATGGTATAGGGTGTTATATAGACAGTCTTAACCTAATATGAAATCATATATATGTATATGTTTTACATATATTTCATTTATCATTAAACCATTTCCTCTTCAAGTAAAGAAATAAAGGGAAATACCTCTTTTTATAATCAACTGTGTACGGCAACAACAAATGTTAATGGAAAAAGCACTGAAACATCTATCAAATTGTACTTAAGTGTAACCCCACAACAGAATTATGGAACAAAATTTGAAGGAATGTAATTTTAAGAATTTTGAAGTTTGATTATAAACTCAAAATAAGTTTGTATATTTACTGTGAAATAAATTGTTTAAGTTTTCAGTTCATCTCATACTTGATATTCTGTGGAATTCTATCATTCATTTCAATGAAATGTATATTTTCACAATTTGTTTTCATGTTGGTGTAACAGTGCCGAACAAAACTATTGAAAATTTTATCACACTAAGTAGTAAATAACGTTATATTAATCCGATTTTGCCGAACACAAGTATTGGCACACCTAATAAAAAAAATATTTTACTCTATATTAATGTAATTTTTTAATACTTACTGTCTAAGCTTTTTACTTTAAAATATCATCCAAATGATGAAATAGACAAAATTTCTTGCAACTTTCTCCCCGATTTGTATCCTTTTTCCTTGAACGCCTTTTGAAGTTCAGATTAATTTGAAATATGCCACTTTTAAATCGATTTGTCCAGTTTTTCCCAAAAATCCTCAATTGGATTGCGGTCTGGAGATTGTGGTGAGCAGTATTATTGTTAAAAATTTTTTAAAAGTCGCGCTAAAAGGGGATTTTAGAAAATAAAGTCGCATATAAAACGTGATTTGCGGAACAAAAGTCGCCATAGGTTTAATTCACTAAAAACTTATTTTTTGAATAATTTTTAATTATTAATTTGCACTCTTTTCCATTTAATGTTGAAATAATCTTGAATATTATTCAACAATTAGATTTTCATTAAATTAATCACTATTTCGGTGTCCATTATGATTTCGCAGAATTATCCTTTATTAATTTTTATGATGTTATTGTTCTTAATTTTATTTTTTTATTTTTTTCATCCACAATTTTTATAACATTTATTGATGTGTCCCCTAAGCAAAATTAATGAAATTTCGTGAAGTTTTATGCCGAAAATCCAAATTATAAAAAGGGGTTCAATAAGGGAAAATTTAAAATCATGGGCTAAATGTTTTGGATCGTAGCCTTGTTGGAATGTACAACTTGTTTGTAATTTAACTTACCGCCACCGGCAGATGACATACAGCCCTACATTATACCTCCTTTACGGTATTTAATAGTACGAAAAAGATTTTGTTTTTCATGTTCTGTATTGGACTTTCAAAACACGAAAAAATATTAAATTTGCTTTCATCGGAGAAAAGCACCTAATTACTTTTCTACTCTTGGACATACTCTAAACGCTTAATTAAGTTTATTGAAGATATAAGTAGTATACGTTTAGCAACTCCAGCATTGTAACAAGCTTAATATAGCACTATATGTTACGGGTTGTGTTTAATTCTTCAGACAATTTAGGTAGTCCGGTTCTATTGGAACTTTAGAAACTGCACTTCTAATATTAGAACGACTTCGTTCCATTATTTCACATATCTGGGCATATGACTTGCCTTAGCTGTGCAGGTGCAATATTATTTTTTGTTCAGATTCACTAGTTTATTTTCGCTTTGTGCTCATTATTGGTTTTAGAGAGTTTTTTTGAATAAAACTTTTAGAACCGAAGCATAATTATTTGTTGAATGCAACAAACATTATGCTTTCTTTTAAAAAATGATGAACACGCACGGATGAGAGTGCCAATACTTTTTTCGAAAAATTAATGCCTTTTTATAACAAAGTATTCTATATAAAGTAAATTTTCTAAATTTATCAAAATAAGTGTTTGCATTAGTAAAACTACAATATTTGTTGTAGTTATGGTAAATCATGAAAATCTTGCTTTATCAATAGTTTTGTTCGGGACTGTATGTATCACTGTTGAAGTTTGAGATATATTTTTTTGTTCTCAGTTACAACACGCTGCGAAAATGCTTTGTAATACTTGATTTAAAGTAAAAAATTGTAAAAGGCTCATAATATGAGCCTTTTACTATTTTTTTACTATGTTCATTACATATTTATAGCACATATAAAATATGATTCCTATATTCGGGCTCCAGAAAAAAATTTCTAGGGTTTATGTAATCAAGCAAACAGTTATTGCGACGATACCGTACCAAATTTGTTTAACTGTTTGCATTTCAACCACTTTTATTTTTGCATAAAATATAAACACCAAAAAATTGGTACAATATTTCTACAAAATCAAAAGATATACATGATTAAATGCGAAAATGACTAACTTACTGGATGAATAACCAAATGCTAACATTCATGACAAATACCGTTTTTCACTCACTGAAAATAAATAATATTTTCCATTTATGGTTTTCAAAAATTTCACTATTCTATTTTGTGGTTTACATAAATGATTACAATTGCAGAATTAGAAAATTCCAGGGATTCTAATCAAAAATATACATGTTTTAATTATACGGAAATCTGCAAACTAAAAACTGAAATTCATTACATATGGAATTGGAAATAGAATCAGATGTTATCAGAAGTCTTTTTTTAAATTATTAGGGGGAAATTCAATTTAACATCCCAGAACTAATGTTATTCACGTTAGAGAACTCATTAATAGTATGCTTGCAATAAAATTATTAAACTTTTAAGTCCATGATTAAGAATACATCACGAAATATATTAGAAACTTTTCAGGTTAAACAACATACATTTTAGTTAGTAACATTTTAGTTTTTTTTTTCAAAAAAGGTGGTTAATATTTTTCACCTTTAGATAACCTATTTTCCTCTGGAATATACTATTTTTTAATGTAGAAAGAATTTCAAAAGTTAATGTATCTTCCATCACTGTAAGGATTGGTCACATGCTGTAAAATTGGTTAAAAATAATTGAAAAAGAGTAGTTTGGAGGTTTTGGCTCACAAATATTATTAACTAGACCCTTCTGACCCAATAATACCAACCGGGGGCATATAAAATTGGGTTGATATATTTATTAACTCAAAACGGGAATAGATCAATTTTAGTACTGTTAGTTGTAGATTTAGACAACGTTAAAAAGTTCAAAGTGATAGTCTATAATTGAAACGCATACTTTGCTGATATCGCAGTAAAAATATTGCAACTTTTTGTAAAAAGCTCCATAAAATTCAATATGTAACCTTTTAAATTAATTAGTTTATAACATCCTTAATAATAGTGTCAAATTTTATAATTTGTTGAAATTTTGTATTTAATTTTATTTTTTCATTTTTCTAACTCTAATTATTGAGATGGGTAGTACAAGCATATACTTAATATATTTGACTTGTGTAACTCATACGTACATATAATTCTTATTTATTGGGTCTTAATTTTAAAATCTACATTAGAAAATCATCAGGTAGGGCGGTATTGAAGTATATAAACATAGTATCACCAAATCAAAGTCTGAGTCAATTTGTTATGGCAGTCTGTCTTAGTTATTTTAATGATATTAAATAAGAAATTTTTATTTAAAAACGTGGCAAATTGGTTTAGTATAAATTCGTGATAGACTAGTATGTGGAACTACATTCTATTATCAAGCAACGGTAGTTTTAGGTCACGAGAAGTAGTAAATCCTAAATAAGTGGTACTTTTATATGTTCTACAATTATTTCTAAATTAATCGAGGTAGAGTTTATTAATGATTCTACATAAACATAATGTATTGTTTTTATATTTGACCGGATAAACGAATCACTGTATATGGAAATACGCAATTTGTTTTTGGGGGTATTTTTTAATAACTTTGGAAATGGTTTTACCGCCAATAAAAAATCTTCGATTTATTTATGGACCTCTATTAAAACAGTCATATCTGTACCAAGTTATTTGACGATAACTGACTTAATTTCAAAATTTGCGATTAAAAGCTTTGTAAGCTTTTCAATAAAAAGTGATTAGATTTAGAAACAATTTAAACATAGTACATGTATATTAGGACGGATCAAAAAGGGTTCACTAAAATTTTTTGTAAAGTGTTTTCCTTTGCATAACGAAAGACACTTTTACTAAATCGTCATAAAACTCTTTCATAGTCAAAAAGCCGAATGTTTAAAATACTTGTTCTACTATATTGCAAATGCGATTCACCCCGTAAATATAAAATTAAGGATGCTAAGTACCAGAAATAAATACTAAAAGTTGGTGTCAGGTTCAAAAAATGTCAAACGACAAAAAAGTAGCCGTTTTCAAATCATGATCAACAATATATTATTTATTGCGATCGGACATAAAACCCCAAACGGCTTTTTTTTGCCAAAAAATTATATTTGTATTCCTGAAAACGGAATCAACAATTCTGGCTTAATATTTATTTTTTGTGTAGGGACCGACCCACCCCAAGTATTGCCATACCATAACTCACTTAATTTAGGTTAATAGAAAAACAGGAAATTATACCAAATTTAAATGTGACTCAAAAATAAATCTGTCATATGTATCGAAATTTTGAAAACAATTTTTTAAAATTGCTTAAGTATAAGAACATGGAAAAATCAAATAAGGACGCTACTATCAATTTTGTCTCTAATATATTTAACTAATTTCACGAATATAGCTCCTTGCTTGGATATAGACTTCATATATGGCTTCTTTCTATAATATGGGTTAAAATAGGAAAGTGACAACATATATTTTCTAATCTGTGCTTAGGAGTGCAGTATATTATTGTACTTATATATGTTTAGGATTTGTGAGCTAGCAGGGATAACACAGGATCTAGAAGGAATTATGGATCGACTCTTTAATATTTCACGCATCGCTTTACAGTTATATTTAATTTTATTCTCATCACAATTCCAACATACGTGTGAGATTTAAGCTCTTCAAAGTGCTATTTTAAGAGACAAAAGAGACCGATCCTCGTAAAATGTGGTACATCGACAAATTTAGTTTAAATCACTTTATTTTCAGGACTTTTAATTTCAATAAGCATCGTTCTTGGACAAAAATTATAACTTATGCTAAGTTTCATAAAGATATTTTTTAAATTTTGACCTGGATTTTGTTTGTATGGTTTAAATGGAGATTCAGCCAGCCAGGCGGATGGATGAACATCGTTAAATTGACACAGAAAATAATATTGAATCGAACAGTATACTTATGTGTGGCGATAGCAATATTTTTCTACCCGTTTCAAACTTCTGCATAAACGCAGGATACACCAAACACCTACTGTGGTGTAGGGTATATAAACTCTATGCAATAACAAAGTATTGTAAAACTTTAAACAAACAAATCGAGTATAAAATAAAATTTTAAACGTTTAGCGTAAAAAAAAAAATATATTTTGTTTGATTTGCAAATTTGTGTCAATGACTTGCAGTAATTGTTTTGACTGTGTAGATGTAAAAGGAAACAAAACAGATCGAGCGAGAAGCACAGGAAGTGGGTGTTAAAAATTACAATAAAATTCAATTTTGTTTGCTGTTTAAACAAATTTGAATTTATTTATTATGGTTGTTTGTACATACACATTTATGTGGTTCTTTGGGTTTCCAAAATAAATTTTTAGTTTTTGGTTCCTTGATTGTTTGATTGAAACAGACCTTAGTGCCACTTAAAATATTTTGCGTGAAACTATTTTGTTAACATAAAATTGTTTTAATAGAAATAATTGAATTTTTAATTATCTAATTTGTTACATGTATTTGAAAATATTTACTTTAAAAGTTTGATTAAAAATCTTCTTTAAATTTAATAAAATTTTAATTTTACATTTTTTACTAACACAAACAAACACTTTTTACGGTAAATTTATTTCCTTAAATGCTAAAAGATTTCATAGTTTGACAAATGCAAAGTTCCACCTTCCGCCAAAGATGACCATGAACTATGACGCATAAACGTTTGTCCTTCTTTACATCAACAACTTTACAATTGTTTAGAGAAACATTTGTAAAAAATGGATAACAAAAAATTAAAAGATGAAATAAATAAAATAAAAGAGGAATCATATTAAAAATGCCTTTTATTTAAAACACTTTATTGCAAATTGTTGGTCGTTTTCATTTTTTTTCTCCAGCATCTTTTTAGCCGCAAAATTTTTAGTGTTGACTTGGCATTTAATTCTGTTTTATCTTATACCGTTACAAGTGATGAATGTACATAAAGTTTGTCATTCTATTGGAAATCAGATATAATATAAATATAGGTAAAGTGTAAAGTATTTTTAATGTAAGTTGCAACGTGGTTTTGTTGTCAGCTGAGGTAATTCAGTCGTATTCAGGGTCAATTTACGGTATCCGCAAACCTTAAGTAAAAACAAGATCAATTTACCCTTTCTGGAGGTTAATTGTATATTTTAACCTCCAGAAAGGGTTAATTGATAGTTTTACTAGCTGGAAAAATTTTCACGAATCGCCTCCCTCTGAAACGTTGATTTTCATGAGCCGTCTCCCTCTGGATCGCTGATTATTTAAGTACCTAAGACCAATGAGTTCTAAATAATGCAATGGTTTTAAATATAACATACAATATTCCGGATAAGTATATGACACATTCAGCCGAAGTCGCTATGCTACAACAGTCAGCCGAAGCAGCTGTACCGGAAGAGTCAACCGAAGCCGCTGTGGTGGAACCGTCAGCCGAAGCTGCTATGCCGTCGTTTCTGTGTATGGTACTTTTCTGATATTCAGGGAAGGACCTAGACTTAGAGAAGCTGTGACTGAGCTAATAATATAAGAGCTTGAAACGCAATTACGTCATTTAAAATTTGAGTACTTATTCAGAAATGGTTATTAACTAAATGAGAATTATAATTGTTAGTTTTATTTACAACGCAAACTGGTTTCTGATTAACAACATTATCGATGTAGTTGTATCAATGAATGGAAAAAATAGCAATAACACTGATACAGGCTATAATCGAAATGAATTAATGATGATGCGAATTATTATTTAAAACGTTGTTACAAATTATAAGCGAAATATCACAAATCTTTCAAAAACAGATATCTTTGTAAGAAATAATTTAACCATGCTGAAGGAGTCTTTTTTTAGAACTATGGAAGTTCCGATATTTGCACTTTCTAGAGGTACACCTATGCCAATCCTTATACCATGTCCATAATTCCGACATTGAAAAATCATATTTAACTGAGAAGTAATGTGCGGCGCAACACCTAAAATCATTTCTCTCAACACAGTAAAAGGAAGACCTGAGACAAAAATAACTAAGTAGATTAAGATCAGCACTTCGGAGCATACAATAAGGAGGATAACTCCAAATCATGTTACCGCTGGAATCAATCGCATAAGAAATCAAAGAAATAACTAAATAATTTCCTACTCTTTGTCTTTAAAAACATCTCCGCTTGTGGATCTGTGTTAATGACCAAAATGGCCGGCACGATGACGCAAATGATCTAGCTATCAGAGATGGATAGTTGCCAAATGTAAACCAGAAAAGTTGTAACCCTATATCGCACTAAGGACTCATCAATTGTGTGAACGAAAACATCACAGATAATACAATTTTGTAAGCCATGCAAGAGCAAACTCTAAAACTCCTTATCTCAATGGAATTGGAGCAACCAAAAACCAGCTAAATGTACAATGGGATTTTGTTATTTACTGTTAAAAAAACACATTGAAAGGGATTCCAAAAGTCCGTATTTTTAAACTCAATTTTATAAAATGTGAAACTATATGGAAAATAAATTTTACTAAAGGATTTTCTCATATATATAAACACTCGAAGTATGAAGAAAAAAAGGACTATCCACAGATAAAAAATATTTTGATACAGTTCATAAATTAATTATTGGCGAGTTTTTAAAAAATCATCATACCTGATATGGACAACTTTGTATGGTCAAAGACTACACAGTTGACAAAAAAATATGGTCTGTACTGCAAACAAACTCGAGAACAATTCAGCTTTAAACATCTGAAATTTTACTAGGACATATATATATATATATATATATATATATATATATATATATATATATATATATATATATATATATATATATATATATATATATATATAACCGTTCAAATATTACAGAATTATTTCCAAAAAATCGATTTCGACACAATATGCTGCGCACTAAATATTCGACCCATCCAACTGAAACTATATCTCTAATTTTCTATTAAAAATTGTTTTCATCTCTTGTTATTTGTACATTTTGGTATCTCACAACATTTATAGCATTTTATTGTAACAACCACTATGATGGATTGTGCGGTATATTGTGTGTCCTTTTTTTACTTATTTATATTTATTTTACTGTTGTATTGTACTCTTGGCCTTTTGCCATTTAAATTTAGTTTTCAGTTATTTTTTTCCCTCTAAACATCTTTTGTATATTTAATAAATCCTTTCTTTTTTGCTGCTAAGCTTTAAAGTCATGTCAACCATGTTGAATCAACAGATTTAATGCAAACATTTTAAATGATTTGAAATGGAATATAATAATATTGCTGGGGAGCAGGCAATAAAAAATGAATAAACAGAAAGAATATATTTTTTCCAGCCGTTTTATTATCTGTGGCATAAGAAATAATATTGTTGGCTAATTTTGTTAAAATAGTATTAAATGTAGAAATATTTATGGTCGAGGTTTTCTTTTGTGGGATTAGAGCGTTGAAAAGGAATTGGTAATATAATTTTTATGCAATATTGAATAAATCACGTTAAGAGTGAACAATTGCTATAAATTCTAACTCAGCAGAAAATATTTAGTTTAGTTTTCATTTTGGGATTTTAAGATGTTTCAGAAAATTTTTAAATTTTGATAAGCTTCTATTGTAAAGTTTATTTACAGGACTTTAGTAAGATAAGTTTCTGTGTTACATAAAAATATTTAACGTAACTCGAAACCATATTATTTTTATGTCAACATAATCACCGGTAATATAAACGAAAAATTTTCGTAGAATTGTAAAAAAAAGATGTAAAATAAGCAGATTTGTATTCCAATTAACATAATTTTCTTCAAATTGAACAATTTTCTTTAACTTTACTTCAAAAAATTTAATAATTTTTTTAGAAAGAGTATTAAATTGAATAGAATTTTGTTAAGAAATTAACGAAAAATATGTAATAACAACATATATTCAGTTAAAATGACAGTAACGTATCGTAAGTAAAGTAAAACAAAAACGTATTTATTTAAATAAAATTTTTCTTAATTTAACTATTTTTTTGTCAAATAATTTTGTATATTTACTTTGTCATATTGAATGAAATATGACAAAAAATGCAAATGTTGAAATATAAGGAGAAAATTAATTTTATTGAAACTAAAGGAATGTTTTGTATAAATTTATGAAAATGAAAATGGAAGATCAGGTGATCAACATATATGTTAGAAAGTTTTCATCAGAGATACAAGCCGGTCGGCTAAACGCCGTTTTTGACGTTGCACTTTTTCAGTTGTCAATTACGTTTTCTACACTATTTAATTAATATCTAAAACTAGATTTGACCCAGTGCGCTTTGCTCTACCAAAATTCTGCTCAATCCTAAATTTCGGAGGAAATTAACAAATCGTGAATTCGATAATAAATATTTGCTTTGATGGGGGCTACTTATCCTCTAATTCTATCCGTTTTACATTTCGTCCAGTAAAACAGTTCCTAGAGGATGTCATTGTAATCAAATATGAAAATTTTCGCTGTTACTGTTCTTAAGATAGTTTGTAATCAGTATTTGCTTCACATCGGAAGTGCTCCTTCGCTTGGTCTTAAATAGTTTATATATTAAATTATTAAAACAATTTAGCGTAATTCTTTCCTCAATTCAACTAAAATTTCGTAAATTAAAATTGAATAATATTCATCAAATTGAATAATATTCATCAAATTGAATAATATTTATTCAAATTGAATAATATTTATTCAAATTGAATAATACTTGTTCAAACTGAATTATATTTATTCAAATTAACTGAATTTTTATTAGCAAATTAAAATAGTTTAAATTGAAACGAAGATTTTCGTCATGAAGAACAAGGGTTTCGTTAGCTTATATTTAACCTACTTTTCTTAAATTCTACACCCTTTTTCATTATATTTATTTCCTTTTTTGGTTCAGTGTACTTTTCATATAAAAAATACGAAATTGATTTTATGTGTAACATCAAGAAGGAGACATCTAGGACATCTTAAGGTATATTTATTCTTACATTAAATTCTAATTCGATAAGACTTAGCAATTTCCGACTATGCGTCTGTCCAAGTTGAAATCGATTCCTTTCAATAGAAAAAAATATATCTGAGATAATCTCATCATTCCAAAGAAGAACTTGCCTAAATTATTTTATAAAAAGTTCGATATAAAAATTTCGATGCACAGAATCAGTGTTTCATATATGTTGAAATTTTGAAGATAATTTTATAAAATATGCCTCATATATTTATTTTTAATGAAAAATAAACTAAAAAACCAAGATGGTACTTTTTACCTAGCTCTCATATAACGTTCCAACCCGGTATATTTTTAAGCTTATAAAACTCTTAAATACAAAAATTATTTAAAATTGTGATTTAAAAACAAATTGAGAACAAATAAATGTCACTTTTAAAGATTCTGCCATCTTTAATTCATATTCAATTTTTATTTTCAAGAAATTATATGCTTTAATCTTTTAAATTACAACGGTTTTCACAATTTTATTGCAAAAAAGTTTTCATAAAAACTTACATATATTTTTATATCTAATAAATATTTCATTTATTATACAACATTTATAA
Source organism: Cochliomyia hominivorax (assembly GCA_004302925.2). Classification (NCBI taxonomy): domain Eukaryota; kingdom Metazoa; phylum Arthropoda; class Insecta; order Diptera; family Calliphoridae; genus Cochliomyia; species Cochliomyia hominivorax. The sequence continues at coordinate 37,056,227 of PYHX02000158.1, forward strand.
TTTAAAAAAAACCAGAATTTTTGCAACAACTATTTTTGTGAAATTCAAATATTCGTTATTTTTTTATACCCTACATTATAATAGCTGAGTATAAGAATTTTATGGCTTCAATAGGCATTCTGAAAGTATTGTTCCCAAAAGGAAATTTGAATTTCAATTAGACAGTGTTGTAGCGGCTGAGTGTATTCAGAAAATTTTTAGCTGAATTTAAAAGTTTTGATATGTTAATGCAGAAAAGTCTAGGTGGAGCTGTTTGGTTTGACGTCAAAAATAATCTACAAACCGTACAATCAGTGTTGTATTATTGTTATAAAAAAAACTGAGAAAATAACTTTTAAAATGGTAAAAATGCTGTTTTCGTCTATGCTGAATCTTCAATACTGCAAATGCGTGTGAAGTAAATACTTTCTGTTTTGCACGTGCACACTCACAGATACACAATTATTATGGATGTGAGCGTTAAAAACACAGACAGGCGGAAGAACAAAGCTGAATCGACTCAGATTTTGATTCCATACAGGTATATAATATATAATATACCCTAATCTTTTGGTGGTGGTTAGACAAGTCTAAATAGTACTATTAAGTATAGATGACCGATAACATCACCTGATTCAAACAGGCGTTTATAATTATGTGAGAACGAGTTAGAGATTAAAAGTCCTCTACAAGCTGCGACTTAATGGCTAAAATAATGTATGTAACTAATTTTGAATGTAAATAAGATGTAAGTTATTATTTAGTCGGTATACACCGATGAAAATTTTTACTTAATTTTTTCTTTATTTCATTCATAAAAAAGTCATGCATCATAATAGCAAATTCCTCAGCGAATATTCATATTTATTATATTTTTTTTGAAACTAAAAGAAAAATGGTCACAAATTTTAACCCAGTTTTACAAATAAACGCAGCAATTTTATTTTTATTTTATTTTTACAAGTTTTTATTTTATTTATTTCTATAAAAAAGCAAATTTAAATATTTACTACTTACACACATAAATGTCAATGTGTAACTTAAGTGTATATATGTGTGTGTGAGGGAGGACCTACAAGTATTTGCTGATGTGACCCCATTTGTAATAATAAAAAAGTATTTGAATCAATGAATCTTTGATTTTTTTGTTATGAAATATTCATACATGTTGTGCTGCTACTTTTTTCATCCTTTCGGTTGAACTATGAAAGGACACAACACAGCATATTGGTTTCGTTTATTCAATGTAAAATGATATTGAAAAATGTTGAATTTATTTCTATTTTTTTAACAAATATTTTTTTTTATTGTACTTGACCTTCAAATGGCAATTGCTACAAAATATTGGTTGAATAGATTTGAAATATTTTGTTATAAATTTAACAATAGAGAAAGAGAGAATTATAAATTGTGGAATTTTTATTTGTGGTTAATATTAAATTATTGTATCTATAATATTCGATTTTTTATTATTTTCTTAAAATATGTAATTATATTTAGTTATTAATTTTTGAAAATGTAATTTTTAATAATAATAAAGTGTTTAAACAGGCTTCCGTATGCGTATGATTAATATAAAATGCTTAACAGTTGAACAACATTCATAATACATTCCGTCATTTCTAGAGGTAACAAATTAATGCTGCATAGTATCAAATAGATAAAATTGACTATAGAAACCTGGTTTAGGCAGGATTTACAAACGAAAGTACTTATAGATTTACATTAAAAAAGGTATGTGGAATACTATTTGATGTCAAAAATTTAAAGAAATCCTAATTTTCTTATTTACCCACTTTCCCATGCGGAAATACCCAAAATTCTAATCCATCTACATTGTCTACACCAATTCTGAGTTGATTTAACGGTAAACGTCTGTCTATCCGGCAGGCTGTCCGGGTAAACGTTGTGAACACCCTACAGGACGCAGTTTTTGAGATGAAACTTGGTTATTGTTTTAATTTCGAAAAATCGTCTAATATTTCGGACACCTCCCATACAAATGTCCTCTCGGAATAAGGTTTTAAGCTCATGTTCTGTCCAATATTTCGGAAAACTTCTGGAATGATACAAAATTATATGAGAATCGGTCCATAATTTCTTCTAGACCTCATATAACCCCCAGAAAAAATCATTTTAAAAGGTTTATTAATTTTTCGTAACAACAATTTCTAACCAATATTGTGGTGTAGGGTATTAAATAGTCTGGCTTGATGACTTTACCATTTTTACTTGTTTTTATTTAATATTAATTTATTACTACAATTTGCAAAAAGTATGATTAAAGTTTTAATTACCAGTAATGGAATTTGCAACCCTTTCATTAAAGTTTTTATAGTTATTTTTGTCACTTTGCTCGAATAGGTAGTCTATCTCTCACAAAATCTTATACACTTTCGAATACATTTTTTGAACTCCTTAATTACTTTTTAAACAAGAGTTCATTTGCTCTCCCTTGGTGTAAACAGTTGGGATTATTTGCCTTTCCAAATACAAATGCTTCATTATTGCTCTTATACCACTCAAGGTCAGTGGTTTCGGAAGTGGGCTTTACAATGGTTTGATGTACAAATCAAGTCACAAATTATTAAAACTTGAATTCTCATAATGTTTGTATGGTCAAATGTCATTAAATTATCCCATAGGCAGATTCTGGCACAATCCATATGCTGTCAGGACGATGTGGAAATATTCTAGTTTTACCTTAGAAATATCAGTACACTAATGATCGGCATTTTAGCATAAGATAAAAAATTATAATAATCTCAATTAATTTTGTTATAATTTGGAATTATTTTAATAAAATTTATGTAGAAAACTTACACATATTAATGTAACTTTCAGAAAATTTGTAAAATTTCAAAAGAAAAGAAGACAATTAACTCAATCACTTGGTTTTACACTCGATTGATGTAAAATATTCACCAATTTCAAATTCCTGTATCCCGTATATTACTTCCAATATTTCCTTTTCATCTCCTTTACGAAACCTAAATTAAAATAGGCTTAAATTCATCATATTTTTCCCTTTTTATTCCTTGTAATTCCTTTAGACATTTTCATAAATTCTAGTTTTCTCATAAACTTATTTAAATTATGGCAAATTCATTTTGCTGGTAATCTCAAAATGATCTTGTTCTTTTGGTTTTCTATGTTTTTTGCTTTTCTACAGAAAAAAAAAACACAAAAATAAAAGTCGAAACATAAACATTTTGCAAATGTTGCAATTGACACTCATAAAATTCACAATCTTGTAGAACAAAAGCCAGGCCAACACATTGACCTACAAAACAAAAAAATTAAAAAATTACAAAAATTATTTAACCAACAGGAGAGGAAAACGTAAAACCACAATAATATTTGAAAAAAATAGAAGAAATATCAAGGCAAAGTGGAAATTTATTCCTCAACTACGAGGTAGAAATGTCAGTTACACTAAATGTTGCTTTTTAAATTCCTGTTGCAGTTTTTGGTGGTTTTTTGTTTAAAATTTATTTATTTATTTATTATTTTTGTTGTTGGTCTGTTCTTTTTTTTTGCTCATTAAATACAAAACCATTTACAACAGAAATTTTATTTAACAAAAATCAAATTATTTTATGTTTTTCGAAAAAATTTTTGTTCAGCCAAAATTGAGAGGGAAAAGTACACGGAGAAAAAGTTTGAATATTTTTAAAATATTTTCTTATTTATATAAAACTTTTATCATTTTTGAAAAAAATCATCTGTTAAATGACTTTATGAATTAAAGCTCTTTGAAAATTTTTCTTTGGAATAGTTTTGTTAGGTCTCTCGAATGCGACAGCTTTTTTGAACATAACCAAATTTCTGGAATACAAGTTACTAGTATTATGACGAATTGATATGATGACTTTTATTTCCGATACCACTACTACCCCTAGGGAACTATGTGATTATGTGAATATTCAACTTAACGTTTTCATATCTGTCACTTCATATATATAGTAGTTGTGGCACCAAGAAGAAATCATTAGAAACCCATTCCTACAAAAAATCGAAAACCACATATGTCCATCATCCTGTCTGTTGTGTTGTGGTCTTCTGCATCCTTTAGGACGAAACTCGATTTAAAATGACATAACTACTTATGTATTATTTACCAATTAGTTGTGTTAATGAATTTATTGGAGGTCGAGCGTTGTAATAATGTAAGAGTAGAGAGCAATCACAGCTTGAATATCTAGTTCAATGGTATATTACTGTCTAAAGTGATTTTGAAATTTGATAATAAAAATATCCTTCCGTTACCTTAAAATTGTCTTGATGCCATGAATAATCGTTTTCGGCATAGAGGAGGTGGAATTCACACTTTTTCATTATGCCATTCAATGTCTCTTGAATTCAATTTAAATCTAGTTCCTCACTTTAGAGATCTCAATGCCTTAAACCGAAGAAATGACATGGAAAGTTAATATATGCACTTGTTGCATATGTCAATAATCTTCTTTGTCTTCAGGCCAATCCTTTTACTGTGTCGAAATTTGCACTTTTAGTTTTTAGATATGGATATAATACGAGATTTATAGTATATATTAAATCGATTCTGCATTAGACATTAACTTTCGAAATATTATCGCAATTCTAACATTTTCTTAGTGATTTATGCATTCTAAGAGATATTTGTAAGTTTTTTATGAAAGCTCCCTTAAATATTGAAGATAATATGACCAACCTCAAATTAATTTTAAAATTGCCACCAGTAGAGTGTTCACAACATTTATTTGGAGAGACGACCTGATAGATGAACGCACGTCGTTAAACCGATTTAGAAAGTTATTCTTGATCGAACAGTACACTTAATTTAAATCTCATGTTTAAATGTTAAAAACAACATTATGGATTATTAATTCAACTATACCAAATGTTGGTTTAATTTTGTAACAGTTTACGCAAATGTGCATGAATAAAAATTTCACTCGACATTTTTCTGTGTGTAATCAGATTGAAAGGGAAACCAACCTAAAATTGACTATAATTTCATCTCTTATTCCAAACCATTTTAAAATTTAATATTTTCATATTAAATAAAATTATTTTGTTTAAAATTTTTAATTTTAAGCGACTGAATAAAAAAGGGGGAGAAAATCGTCGTTATCATTATAATAAATATTTATAGTTCTGTTCACCCTGATATTTTGAAAATTTATGTTATGCATATTGTTTCATCTATTACAGTTTGTTTTCTCGTTAGTAAAACTTTGTATTTTTGTTGTTATTGTTGTTGCATAGTTTATTTCTAATTTAATACAATACAAGTTGCCTGTAGATAAAATTTGTTTTCTGGCAAAAGCGTACAACTGTTGTTAAACATCAACAACATTTATAATAATTTTTGCTTAACTTTTGTAGAAAATTCTTCATTCCACCTTCTTTGATGCAATTTTATTGCAAATACAATAGAATATATATTTTACTGAAAAAACTCTTCAATTTATTTGTGATTTTTGCATTTTTTCCTTTGTTTTGAAAAAGAAGGCGTTTTTTGGTTTCAACCCAAAATAATATTTTCAGAAAAGTAAATTTTGAAACATTTTGTTTTGTTGCTTAAAATTGATGTTTTGCATTTTATTTTTGCATTAAATTGTAAAATAAAATAGTTAAATGTTGTTAAATGTTAACTTTTGGTAATGTTTTTGTGGTTAAAGTAAAAAATGAAAAGTGGAAACATTTTTTAAAATGTTAATTGTTAAATGTTAAAGGAGATATTTGTTGTATTTTATATAAAATAAATTTGCCTCTTAATTAGAAATTAAAAATTGTCAAGTTTTTTGCTAACTTGTCTCTTTTCCTACTTTTTAAAGAGAAATAATTCTAAATTAAACTATAATATTTAGACCACAATATGTCAACATAATTATGTTGACAATAAACATGCCAAGGAAGTCAGTGACAGAGTAATGAAATAATGTTTTTGTCCTTTGTCCTTGTTAGCAAAATAAAATGTATCTAAAGCAAACTTAACATAAACTAAATTGTTCTATTTAACAAACCGCAACAAATACAGAGTCGTAGAGCTTTAAAAAAAGTTTTTTATTACTGAATTACTTTTCAAAATTAAACGTACTCTAGTTTAATTCTAGTTCAGTTCTAGTTCAATTCTAGTTCAGTTCTAGTTAGATTCAAATTCAGTTCTAGTTCAGTTTAGTTCAGTCCTAGATCAATTCTAGTTCAGCTCCAGTTAAGTTCTAGTTCAATTAAATTTATTAAATTTTATTAAATTCAGTTATAGTTCAGTTTTACTTTAGTTCTAATTCAGTTATAGTTCAATTCTAGTTCAGTTCTAGTTCAATTCTTGTTAAATTCAAGTTCAGTTCTAGTTAAGTTCAAGTTCAGTTCTAGTTAGATTCTATTTCAGTTTTAGTTCAGTTCTAGTTAAGCTCAAGTTCACTTTTACTTTAGTTCTACTTCAGTTCTTCTTCAGTTCAAGTTCAATTCTACTTAAGTTATTATTCAGTTCTAGTTTACTTCTAGTTCAGTTCTATTTTAGTTCTAGTTCAGTTCTAGTTTAGTTTTAGTTAAGTTCTAGTTTAGTTCAAATTCAGTTCTAGTTCGATTCTAGTTTAGTTCCCGTTCACTTTAGGTTCAGTTCTAGTTCAGTTCTAAATTCCTTTCTTCTGAAAGCCAAATCAAAGTTCACAAAGCTTAAGATCAAGAACTAAAAATTATATTGTAATTTCCCTTCCATACTTTGATATCTTACACTACCTCTGATATTTGCATCTGATAAGAGATATCATACAACTTTTAACATCAACACATACTCACGTTATAAACAACTACAGCTCTAATAATATTATTACATATATAATTATTTGAATAAAATAAATGAACACACTATTTAGATAACAAATACTAAATACCATCATCTTTTCGAATCTTACCACCACTAAATGCAAAATGATGTTGCAACAACACAGTCATCTTTGTATGAACTCATATATGTGTAGTTTTAAATGTATAGGTTACTATTTATATACAGTTATTTGCAAAATGTGTGGTCGTAGTGGTGATGATGTTTGGTGATGATGGTGGTGCTAACAGCAAATTTACTCATGTTGAAACTTACTACAAATAAAAACAAGAAATATAAACAAAATACATATAAATGCAAAAGTACAAGTGCAAGTAAAATTGCATATGTTATTGTAAGTGTAAGTGTTTTCATCTACAAACATTAACTTATGTGTGTATTTATATATGTTAGTTGATGATGTACAAATGAATATATTCACTTAATAGTTTATATATTATTTGAAAAAGAGGAAAACTTACATAAATAGTAGTTTTTTGATTGTGGACAAGATGCTGACAGCTTGAAGCCCAGAGAAGGAATAGAAGCCTCAGAAAAATAAGATGGAGGAAATTTAAAGTGCAGTGGGTAAAAGTAAAAAGTTCAATGGCTTTAGATTGTTACTCTTATGTATCTGAAACAAACTGAAGCTGTTGAAAACATAACATGTTTTTTTTACATCAAATACGCCAACACAAATTATCAACAAGTATATTGTGTAAATGCAATATATATACATTACTATATAAACCAGATATATGCATATAAGCACCCTCAATTCAAGGAAACAATATTATTTTACATGTATAGGTAAAATAAAGTCCTTACATCATCATGTGGTTATATATATTTGTTATTAATAGAATGTTTATTTGTTTGTGCTAAACAACATTTAGCTGTTTGCAGGAGCGAAAGTATACAAGCACACACTAATGTCTAGGCCGAAATATCCTTTTGATATATTTAATATCAATATTTTCATTTTGCTCATATATTTGATTGTGATCTATTGCAAATAGATTTAAATTTTGAAGTATTTAAAATGAAAATCAATTAAAATTAGAAATTTAAATCCAATTGGGCCGATTGTGAATTTCATTTATAAGAAATAAAATACAGTGAAGAACAGAACTGACTAGAACTGAATTGGAACTGAACTATAACTGACCAAGAACTGAACTAGAACTGAACTTGAACTGAATTAGAACTGAACTATAACTGACCTAGAACTGAACTAGAATCTATATTCTTAAAATTTTCATTTTCTGAGCGTAATTTATCAATAATATTTTCAGCGATTTCTTCTGGACTTTAATATTTTTTGCATATTTTTGTTCGGCTTAAAAAATCGCTCATAATAGATATTATTAAGGTTATTTTAAATGCAAAATGTTTAATTTCCTCTTTTCAACATTAATTTCTATTAACATATTTAATGAAAACAAATAACAGAATAATGAAAAAATTTTAAAAGTTTTTTTTGTGATCTCATCAGAGAGAAAAACCCTTTTTATTCAATTGTCAATTTTTATATTTTTTGTTAAAAAATAAATAAATTTTAATGCAACTCACAAATAACAACAAAAAACTTGAAGCAGCAAGCGGCAACATCATCAGTAGCATCAACTTGTTTTTTTTTTAAATTTTTTATATGCCACGCATACTAACAAGCATTTTACATTTTTTGTGAGCCAAAAAATACATTAAAAACAAATACAAGAAAAAAACAACAAAAACAACGTTAAGAAAAAATTATCATTTGTTTAAAATTGGGAGGGCAAAAATATCAAAAAAATGTTTAACAAAATTTTTGTTTGGTTTTTATTCAACCAATTTTTTTTATAAAAAGAATACTGGCATACAATTTTTTTTTGTTGCTGGAATATGAAAAAGACTGTCCACGTAAATGTATTTATTATAAAAACATTTTTATGTGAGTTTGATCCATTACGATTTGCTAGGTCAGCAGATAAGATCAAGTTTAATGATCTAAGTTCCGTCACCTAAACGAGTTTTTAAATAGTTTGTGTACAAATATAAATCGTAATAATTTAATTCGGTTACAATCGTTGCAAAAATTTTAAAATAATAAATGTTAAAATAAAAGTGCCAGCTTTACCTTGTGTAGGTATGTGTGCATGTGTGTATGTGTTTGAAAAAAAGAAATAAACAAATCATTAAATATTTTAACACATTTCTGTGTTCATCGTGTCGGCTTTAAACCATATTTTTGTATTTTTTATTATCATTCACATTTTATTTCTCTATATAAATGTGTATGTGTTCAGATCTGTCTTCTTATCACATTTTCCTTTGGCTTGCCTAATAGGGAGCAAATGTATGTGTATGCTTATATAGTGTTAATGTGTGCATGCGTTTGTGTGTTAGCAAAAGGTGTAAACATTTTTTAATATTATTTTCATTACGTGTTTCCTGTTCGTGCGTTGTTAATAATGTTGTTGTCGTTGTTTTTGTTTTACATTTATTCTCTGTTAAAACTTAATGCTCTTTCTCTTAGTATTGTTGTTATTATCTTTGTTTATTTATTTATCACTGAAATGTTGTTATTGTTGGTATTTTGTTGCTGTTGTAGGTTTGACATTGTTTATATGTTTGTTTGTTTGCTTAATTTCTCATACATAAACTCCCATCACATTGTTTTGTGTAAGTTTATCTGGTTATTTTATATTACGCCTTCGTTTGTGTGAGTGACTGTGACTGTGACTGTTAAACAATTATGAGTGTGTGTGTTTTTTATAAAAATTTCTTAATTATATTTTATTATCTTATTTCATTAACTCATCACTGAATTATAGATTTGTTTTCACCTCGTGCTTGTTGTTTTCTTCTTTTATTGGCTTTAGCTGTTAAAACCATGTTTTTTTCTGAGTTTTTTTTAATTCTTTTAATTTTTATATATAAAAAAACGCAAAAGTGAAGTTTATTTAAAACAACACAAATATGATGTTAACTTGTTAATGGTTTATGAAAACATGGTATTTTATAATTGTCCCTGAAAGGGTTTTTATGACAAAATAAAAATATGACGCATTTTTCTATATTTTTTTAGACATATAAATTCAGTTCATTAAATTATTCATTAAATTATTAATTTTTTCATAATTTTTAAAATACAGCTTTCTAACTGAGGATTTATTAACTAAATATATTTCGACTCTATTTTAAATGCTTTTTGTAAGTATTTTACCTAAACAAGCAAAATCATCACTATAATTATTAAAATAAATACTATGTAAACATCGGTTGTAACTTCTTTCACAAAAATTGTAAAAAAGTATTTAAATCTATTAAATCGCTAAAGAAATTACAAATACAGTGCGTATACTTGATTTTTCGAACTTATTAATTATACGCTACAGTGTACACTGTAACAATGTCTTTAAGTAGTTTGTTTTTGCAAAAGAAAAATAAAAAATAAGAAAGAAGTTGTAGTCGGTAAAGTCCGTTAATTTAGTACCCTACATCATATTGTGTAGTCGTTAAAGTCAGTTAATTTAATCATATTGTGGGTTATAAGTGGTAGCTATCGAAAATTAATGAAATACTCTCGTATGAAGGTATTATTAATTTTTTGCTTAAGAGTAGAGGATTTTAGTATTCATTCATGTGGGCATAATACGACAGCTAGAAGAAATTGTGAATCGACCTTCGTTAAATTTCACTCATCGATTTACGATTTCATCAATTCTTTTTATAATACCAAATTATGGGACTTATGGAAGTAACAATAGAATGAACCTCGTATAATTTGGAACATCATTTTTGGAAATTATAGAACTAATTCGTAGAAAATTTTTTTAAAATCATTATATATTTAGGACTTCTGTAACATTAAATTCCCATTCTGGGAGATGAGATATACCAAATTTAATTAAGATTCTTTAAAACTTCGGCCTGTTTAAATGTAAATGGACAGCTACGGACGGTCAATAGATGTACATAGTTAAATTGACTCAAAAATTGATCCTAAGTCGAACCACCTATAGTGGATATAGGGTAGAATAAATGGTGTGAAGATTTATTCTTATGTGCCATAATTTTGCACAGAATTTTAAATTTTATATTCAAATAAAATATTTGATGGGACGAAGTATACGCTACCTAAAATCATATCCCTTCTCTGAAATATGTCATAATGTTGTAATCAGGATTTTTAAACAACGTCAGAAGGGATGTATACCCTTTATTTATTCCGTTTGTAATTTCTACAATTTGATCAAACAATGTTTTTCAATAAATTCCAACAACACTAAGGTTTGCATTCAAACTGTCAACTGCACCAGGAGAGCTTTTCCATTGATAGAATATATGATTCAGTAGAAGGAATGGATAGCAAGAATGATGTTACTAAAGTAAAAAATGGAAAACATTTTAAAGAGAGCTCCCAAGTCATCCATTAGTACAGCAGATCGCTTAGTTTAGTGCTCGCACTATTAACAAAAAATTAAGCCAGTGAAGGTTTAAAAAAACACAAGGTTCAAGAAGTTCCAGACAGAAACGCTTGCAAAAATTTATAGTCCCGAAAGAGAGCAGGGAAATTGAAATTTGTTGCATAATGGATAACGAAACGTATTTCTGGCATATTTTTCCAACTTTCTGTTAAATATTTTATGTTGCTCTTGCTTAAAGGAATATTAAAGGAAAGTTTAAGACTCGATAGTTAAGGAGTCAAAATTCCATAAAAGGTTCTTAGTATAACAAGGAATATGCAGTTGTGGCAAAGGAATTATTTGCTACAACGGGCTCTATAAATAACGAAATTTACACTAAGTAATGGTTTACAAAAAAGTCTACATCCATTTAAAAAGACTTCACAATATATTCACTTACTTTTGGCCTGATTTGCCAGTATGATACTATGGTAAATGAGCCCTTCAGTGATACAATAAATGAACGTACCTTAAATATGGAACCAAATTACTTGGTCCTGAAAATATCTAAATTTACCACTACAAAGTGATCTTGAGTAGATCGATCGGTATATGGTAGTAGTGGTACACTTTTTTTTGGCAAGTTATAAACATTTGCATCTATTTCTTTTAGAAAATAATTTTATTAAATAATTGTAAAACTTGTTTTAGGTATCATTTATTTTTAGATTATTGAAGTACGATTATTTTAAATGTTCTTTTCATTTTTAGTTTGCAACTATTTTAATATAAAATAATTTAATTATTAATTTGACTACTTAAAATTTAATAACATAATTCCACTTGTAATTTAAAAATTACTTACTCATCATTTAGTATCCTTCATAAAAAATTTTCTAAATTTTACTTAAGGGACTATTGAAGGTAGAAATAACACATATATAATCTTAGCTTTTTTTAACCAAAACTGTGAATAAACATAAACGCCCACATTTATCAGTACTTACAGTTGCTCAAATAGCTTAGGCCAAATGACCAACAACCCGGATTAATTAATTACAAACAATTTCCAACTCACACATGCATATATACATTTATTCACTTAGTCAAAGATATAATGTTGCCGGGATTTCTCCATTGATTTTGTTTGTTTTTGTTAAGCCCTTAAGTAAAGATTTTGTTTTTGTAAAAGTCAACAAATACAAACAAAAGTTATAAATTACTGGAATAAATCAACAAAAAAATATACAGACTAGAATTTTCTCAAAATTTTACAGAATTTGGAAAGGAACATTTTAATGCCCAATGAGATCTTTTTTCTTAAGAAAATCTGAGCAAATCTCAAATGTCATATAAAAATCTTTATAAATTATAACTTACACATGGAAGCAGTAACATTATGAAGGAATATTTTAGCAAAAACAAGTAAGACAGCTTTTTTTGACTGTGCCGTCGAATCTTAAATGCCCTTCCATTACTATATTGAGGATAATTTGTTTGAATATCGATAGATTTGGTTCATATTTTATTCCAGGAAGTGGGATTATAAAGAATTAGTATCCAAATACGGCATTATTCAAACTAGTTTCATATATTAAAGACGGATTAAAAATTTTTGTTATGTGGAGCTTTAGCAAAATATGAACCGACATTGGTCAGATTAATAACATATATTTAAAAAGAAATATTGGACGAATTTCAAAAGATTTGGTCATTGTTTAATAGTTTTATAAAACCAAAAAAGGGGCTTATATGGAAGCTATAACAATATATGGACTGAGATTGTCCAAATAAATAATTTACATTTAATACAATTAGAAAAATGTACTGTGTCGAATTTCAATAGAAATTATCTTTATTTATCAGTTTTATAAGCTCAAAACTGATTTCAGGGATGGGGCCACATAAGGGAGATACAGCAAAATGTGGACCGATATTGTTTATATTAATAATATTCGTTAAAGATAGTTAGAAAATCATTGTGAATTTCAATGTAAGTGGTATTTATTTAAGGGTTATATGAGCTACATACCTCTGTACTGGGAAGAGGTCTGATGTGTGAACTATTTCAAAATATGAACCCATATTAAGAAAATTAGCAACATATATTTAAGATGGACAGAAAATTAATTGTGCTAAATTTCAATAGAATTTGTTCATAATTTAGAGTTTTGTAAGCTATAAACCATATTCCAGGAAGAAGTGTTATATGGGAGCTAAGTCATATAATGACCCAAGCACAATTTCAATTTCTTTGGGTTTATTGTTGTATCAATATATATATATGTATGTGACAAATTTTAGTAAATTATCTTAAAAATTGCGCACAGATTTTGAAGTGTATCAAAATTTCACATATTTCCACCGATAACTATTTTTCAGATTATGATGTGATGTATACTTTATGGGGTCTGAGATAATTTCTTCTTGGTGTTACATACGGAATGACAAAGTTGATATACACTCGTCAGCACCTGTGTTAGTGTTGGGTATAAAATGCATAAAATGTATTTAAAGGCTAAAATTTTACATGCTCTTACATTTATCTGAACAAAAGGAATCGGAAATGTAAGTTAAACTAGCACTTAGGCTGTCAAAAACACTCATAGGTACTCACCAATATATATTTCTTAGTTTTGCTGGTAAAATTATGGAAAATGTTTATGTTTGTTTGCAAAATTACTGAACCCTTTAGGCTTTTAAATATGATAAATTTCACACATATGTTTTCCTTTTTGCTTTATTTCTCGTTTTCATTTCCCATAAATTTTTTCTCCCCCAAAAAAATGGTAGAGATTTAAAAAATCATAGCAAATGTTTTTCAAACCACAAACAAATAAAGTAAATGAAATGAAATATGTATGAGTGTATATATAAGAATATACTTGTATTTGTTAGACTAAAAGTATGTTTTAATGGGTCAATATTTAATAGATTGACCTAAGGCAAGTAAACATATTTTCAAAAGAATTTCTCTCACTATCTTTTCCACTAAGAAGCAATGAATGAAAAGGGACATATAAATAATCCTGTCTTTCCCTTTTTGTAATAAAATCCTCTTAAGTTTCAACGTCTTTGTCAATGTTAAGTCATGTGGCTTTTTACCTGAAAGATATTTGACAGGATTTTAAAGTGGTGTTTAAAAACGTATATATGTAGGGAAAATATTGTAGGATATAAAAGAAAAATGCACTCTAGAATGGTGGTAAAATGGAATTCTTGAAAATCAGATGTAAAGGAAAAACGAAAACGAATTCAGATTTTGAAAATCTTTATATCGCATGAGCAGATAAGATGGAGAAATAATAATTTTATAGTTACAATAGGAAGTAATTTGTTTAAACGATTTCCATGAATTCCTAAAAATGTGATCGTTTTTGGTTTTTGGTCTATAGAGCTCTGTATCTCCAGTACGTGCGATTAAAAAAGCCATAATCAGGCGAATCTGCAATATAAAAATCAAAAACCTTCACTAGGCTTATTACTATCCTAGAGTATAAATTTGCTAACAACATATACTTCAAGTCGAGGCTGAAAGAGTGGAAAAAAGTAACACACAAATTAACGTGACAAATGAACTGTCACCAGCATTACAGAAACAATTTGTGGAGACCCAAATATGGGAAAAACCATGATTATTTAAGAATTACATTTATGTAAGCTAAGTAAGATAATTTGTGTCTTAATAATCTAACTCTCTGTCACATGAAAGACGCACTGAAGAAACAGATGACAGTGAATGCAGGACATATGTTGAGAACATTATACATGATAAGAAATTCTGCTGAATATATGGTATTGAACGCTTTTCCACACTAGGAGTGTACAACGAGCTGAAATAGAGGCGTAGATGTATGCCAATGGGCATGATACATTCTTATGGGGTTGGTTTCCTCTCTCCAAAAAAAAGCTTACCAAACTTATGTTCAAGTAAACTCATCTAGCAGTTCAAAAATTAAAGATTTATTTCTAGAGAGATCGATTCTACCCACTACATCCTCCACAATCACAAATGCTGAATTAAGTGTAATAAGTTTAAGATCCCTTTCAAGGTATGGACCAAATTGGGTTTTGTTGATTATATTTAATAACTTTAGTACTCACTTTTTATGGACACTAATTTAAATCAAATTAACAATATATTATTTTGCTTGACATTAAAGATAATAACTGACAGTAAGTTAGAAAGTGAAAGCTAAAATTTATAGTTGAACTACTTCTCAACATTAAACTTAAGAGTTTTTTCATAAAACACTATTTACAAAAAAATGTATATAAAATTCAAAAAGACACTTTTTTATATTTAAAAAATAAAACTTAATTATTACGACCACAAAAGTACAAAAACAAATTTTCCCTTTAATCACTAAAAGGGACCCCTATACCAACAACCCTTTTTACAAAATCATAAACCACTGCATTTAGGGCGTTTTATAAATTTACAAAAAAATTTAAATCACTTTTGTAAATATTGAAAATTATCCCCAAAATGTTTTACTGGCCAAAAAATGTCTACCAAGAAGAGAACAAAATAACAACAAACAGTTGTTGTGAATACTTTAGAAACCAAAAGTAAAGTAGACGTATTATATTTACGTCGTCTCCCCTTTATTTACGAGCATTTTGCAATGAGGATTATTTTGTTAAACTTAAGCTGTTTTTAGAACAAAATTACAAAGTCAACAACTTGTTAAGTCAACAAGGCCAAAACCAGCAGAGGAAGTAAAGCAAAGAAGCAATGAAAAAATATATCAAAAGAAAGCAATAAGAATAAAGTAAAAGATGGAGAAAAAATACTATGAAATGAACATTAAAGAGAAATGTTTTATTCAGGTGCCAATGATATAACTATATCTTTTTGTAGATTTTGTTATTTTCAAAATTCTTAATGGGAAATGAAAAAATAATGTTGACAATGAAGTGTCTCCTAAGGATCTTAGTCCAAAAATGTTTAAGAAAACAATATGAAGATGTAAAACTGATGGTTTTGTTGAAGGATTTAAAGTGTTAACCCTTGATTTTGAGACCTTAAATTTTTGGCTAAATTCCCAATAATCTGAAGTGTTAAATTTTTCGACAAATTAATGTAAATATTTAACTTAATATTTAATTGTAAATATTAACGCTAATTGACCTTAAATTTAAAACACAAAAAATTGTATATTCGGCAATACTGCATCTTCAATACCCTTTACCACAAATGCGAATGAAGTAACTTTGTTATGTTTCGTATACACACTCAGTTACACACTCACAAATTTACACAATATAAAGAAGTTTTTTTCTTAAATATAACATGGAACTCTGAACGCGTCATAAAAATTTAGTTATATTTTTGGCTATAACAATTTTCTACTGAATCGACAGATAGAAAGACAGACAGGTAGACAGACAGCCAGACAGACATACATACAGACGGAAAAACAAATTGACGGACAGATAGACAGACAGATAGATGGACAGACGAACAGGCGGACTTAGACTTTGATTTGATGCAAATAAAATAAAGACATTATGGGGTCTGAGATGATTCCTACTTAGCGTAAGACACGGAATAATGTGAATGTGAAAAACCCTCTTCATCACTTTTGGTAGTGGTTGTGGTATAAAAACACATGAAACTGCTGATTTACGTATGTGATCCCTTTTTCTTTAGAAACAAAAGTTGAAAGTCATTTTGTATGTTAGTTTTGAAGACATATCTCTTAAACTTAAGAATTAATGTCTTCTCAAAGAAAAAAAAAAAACAAGCAAAAAAAAAACTCCGTTAAAGAAATCAAGAATAAAATGTAATGTAGGTCATCAACAGGAAATGCAGCTAATTCTTGTTTTCCTTTTTAGCTGTTTAAGTAAAAAGCATGGAAAAAAATCTAAAAGACATAATTTTCAAAGTAGTTTTCTTAAGAAAAGGAAATGTTTGCTATTTTTCTGTAAAAATGCATTAGTATGTGTGGAGTTGTTGGGCAATCAGAAATGTGTAGCATATGTCGGGGCGACAACAATTTAACTATTTTGCAATAAACTACATTTATTTACCTGTTTTATGCTTTTTAACCAGAAAAACTAAGAGTTTTTTGTTGTTTAAACTCTACTTTAAAATGAGGGTAATATAAAGTATTTTAGTAGCGATTTTATCAAGTTATCTTAAACCTTAAACAAATTTTTATAACATAATAAACATAAAATGACTTTGAGGCTTTTGAGTTTCAAAAAATATCATGATAACTGTCAAATAATGACATATTTGTCAATTATTTGTAGAATAAAAAATATAATTAATTCTTTTTAAAGTGTTATATAATCAAAATGATTTTTTTGATACGTTAATTTTTAAAATTTAAGAAATTTGATAATTGATTATTTTAAATACGTATGAGTAATATTTTGTGATTTGAAATTATTATTTCACATACGTTGTAATTTTTCTGATCGATTTACTTATTTAAGTTTTAATTTATATCGATTTAGCACGATGTTTCCCATACATAACCGCATACTCTGAAACTGTTGAAGAGATTTTGATTGAAAATTTTCTGTTCGGAAGTTCGCTTGTTTACAGCATTCTCACGATCACAATAATATTTCGGTTCTACTGAAATTTAGTCTGGTTACTTTTTGTGGTCCTTTTCAGTCTTCTTTTTAAAATCGGTATTATATTGGTATTCATATCATATCATATAGATCATATTCAAGTAATATGAAACGCCATAAAATATAAATTCTTGTAGACAATCACAAATTGAGTCGTTTTAGATATGTCCGCCTGTCCGAACGTACCACTGTTGACAATATTCTTAGACTTAAATAATAATTCAATTCTACTAATATTTAGCCTGAAAGTCTTCTATAGTTTTCCTTTTAAAACCGGCATACACCGAACTTTGCCATAAAACATTGCTATATTTACATAACTATCATGCAAAAATCATAATGTCCCTTTTCTAAATAGAGATTAATTTTTGTTTAAATTTGCCAGCCAGCTGGACAGACTTCGTTAAATCGACTCAGAAAATGATTCTGATTCGAATGGAATATTTATTAATTTATGTCCGTTACAATTTTTTCACAAACTCATAATACCCCAACTACCTCTGGTAGTGTAGGGTTATAAAAATGTGATAGATTTGAATCCATTAAATAATTATAATGATCTAAATTTAATACTTAAGAATTATAGTTATTTCATTTTCCATACTGATAAAACCATTTTTTTGTTCGAATTTTCATTAAAAAATCTTCAACAGTATTAATTCCACAAAAATCTATAATGAATAAACTTTACTTCAACAGTTTATTACCAGCTAAACACAAATTGCAGATTTCTTGAACAAAATTTTTTATCACAGTTATATTGATTCTAGTAATTTACGATAAATTACATTAATTCTATCATTATGATTGTTATTTATAGTAGAGTACCCCAAGTTCGTTTCATTTGCATTTATTTCCATAAGAATATTAGCAAAATTTTAAGTAATGTATGTTTGTAACAGCCCTCCAAATTTTCTTTGGTGTTTTATTACACTTTTTATCCACACTTCCTTGTATTACACTTTTCGTGTTCATGGTAGTAAAATATTGTTATGGGTTTTTTTATTTTCACACATACAAACACTTAAAAATATTGTTTGCATGTAAAAGTAAAAAAATGCCAAAGTTTAGTAAGAGAAAAAGACCAAAAAACAAAAAATATTTGTGAACATTATTTAAGATGCATTTTGTTTTCTTCCTACTTGGTTTTTTGTTGCTGTACAGAGGAAGGAAAGGCTTAGGTTGTTTTAAAAGCTTTAGCATTTCCGGTGATTTATACGCTTTATGGGTATAAAACACATTTTGCTCAAAGTTTTTTTCTTACCCTTTTTTCTTGGCTTAAACGCAGATACTTATAAATTGTATTCTCATTAGGCTGCTTTTGTATTTGGAAAGTAAATAAAAAGCAATAAAAAACTATAAAAACTATTTTAAACAAGTGTTTTGTGTCTAAAAATGTTTTAATGCATTTTTTAAATAAATATTTCTTCTTTAGTTCGGTATTTATTGGCAAAATTATTTTCTGTCTGCCATATGGGTATGAATATGTATTTGTTTGTATGTGTAAATATTTGGAAAATATTTTTAAAATTATTTGTTGTTGTTCAATAAATTGTCTTGTGCATTTGCAATCGATATTTCACCTTAAATAATGTGTTTTTAAAATTATTATGCCCTTGTTAGTTGCTTTTGTCGGATGCAATATTTTTGTACTTTTTAATAATTGCGGCAGTTATTTGTGATGATTTTAATTATACAAGAATTATATTGCGTGTTTGGTTATAACTGAAACTCTAAAATGTATTCTCATTTATATTGTCGACTTATATTAGAATAATTTAGGAAAAGACTTCATTAAATATTTTAAATTTAGAAAAAAATTATGTCTTTAAATAGGAAACTAACACCCGCGAACTCTCAACTTCTCCAAAAGCAGTATTTAGGTTTTTAATAGAAATATTATTAACACTAGAATTATTAATAATAATGCTGTAAGTTTTATTTGGCTTAATGAATTCACGAGATAATCAACCAAGTGATAGAAAAGGTATGTATGATAAAATCTCTTGGAATTCGCCCCATAATAGATCCATTTGCTCAGTTGTTGGGATGAAAAATGGAATACTCTGACATTCAATTTTTTAAACTGCGAGCAAAGTGGGTGTTCTACATTAAGTTTAAAAAATCCCTTTAACATATTGTAGTCCTTGATGAGGCCTTATAAATGCTTACATGTCCTTATAAATGCTTATATAGTCATCGAGGTTTTTGTATTTAAATTTTCAACTTTTGCAAGTCAGAGTTCTTAATATATATCTAAAATTTTTGCCCCGATCAAATAAATCAATCTCATCTTTTACTTGCATTTTTCTGGAATACAAGGAAATTCATTCAATTAACATCTTTTGAACACTTTGATGAAAAGTCATAGAATCCTCAAAAATATGAAAAATCTCGTCGACCAAGGTAGATTTTAAAAAAGTTATCCAGGGTATTGTATGTTGAACCCTGTACTAAATTTGGTATATTTTTTCCTAGAACTTGTAATGATTGTTAAAACCATGTGTGTGGCATCAAATAACCAGAAGTATTTTCACTATCAAAATCAAGCAGCTTTAGAGTCATTGTTAGTATGTATGATTTATCAATAATATTCATGTGTTTTTCCACAGATAATTGTAAGCAACATCTTGTAACTCAATTAATTACTTTAAGATTTTAGTATAATTTACCAAGTTTTTAAAGTTGAATTTGTGAATAAAAATGTATCATCTAGAAGAACACAAAAAGACTAGTTTTTTATTCCGTTCCGCTTAACTGACTAGTTTTTTTAAAAATTAGTATAATAAAAATTTAATTTTTATTTAAAAAAATACTTTGATTTTTATATAGAATTCTGCATAAAAATAAAATCTTAATTCCTTATAATATGATGATTAAATAAAGCACGGTTTCACAAAAACTCACTAAAACACATACGCCTAACATGGATTTAAATAATCAATATGTTTTTTCCTTTCTTTATATATATATATATATATATATATATATATATATATATATATATATATATATATATATATATATATATATATATATATATATATATATATATATATATATATATATATATATATATATATATATATATATATATATATATATATATATTTTTTTTTTTTTTTTTTTTTTTTTAAGTTCCCTTAAAACTCTACCTTTTACAGATTTGTATTAAAAACATATGTATTAAATTACCATCATTATATTGAGTACCTTAAAAGTATGTTTTTGCTTCCTTCTCAAATCTCAAATTGATATAACTCACATTACAATAGGAAGCCATATCAAAAACAATCATATTACTATTCAAAACTAATCCAATAACTTAAATTTCAAATAAATTTATATAAATTACCAACAATTTATTACAACAAAATACTAAACATTTATTTTTATAAATTTTATCTATTTTTAGGTAAGTGCTCCTTTCTTTAACGAAAAATCCCCACAAATCAATATCAGATACAGATACAAACATCATTCAATGTAAGTTAAAATACACATATTTGTTTACATTTATTTCCACAATATTTGAAGTAATTTCCTAGAAAAGCAACAAATAAACTTCCAACATTAACTATGGAAATCCTTTAAAATTCTATGTGTAAGTGACAGACAGTTAATGCAACATAAAATAAGTGACTACTAATCTTAAACATGTACTAATTTGAAATGTAAGATAAAGCTGGTGAATATAAAAAAATACTGAAAATAGCATGCAATATAAACTCTATTATATTTTTTGCATTTTCCTCTGTTTGCTTTCCCTGAAAGGAAAAAAAGTAATATGCAAAAATATTACGTTTGTCATATAAAACACTCAAGTGGCATTTACACAAAAAAGAAAAGAAAAAGCAAGTGAAAGGATAATAGAAACAGAAACAGAAGAAAAAAATAAAACAACAATTTTTGAAGACAAGACAGAAAAAGGCGCCAGAAAATTTAGGAAAAAATTAATTTTAAAAAGTAAGAAATACACATACATAACTATATACAATATTAAAGGACTTAAAATATAGAAAACATGATTTGTTTAAGTTCTCTTAAATAAACTTTAATGTTATAACAAGCGGAACATAAAAGAGATTTATTTACTTAAAATTATGTAAAATATTAACAGACAGTTTTTAAGAGAAATTAAGGAATGTGGTTAACAGAAATTCATTACTAACATTGTTCTAAGGAGAGAGAACATCTCTTGAAGTAAATGTATTACAAAATGTTATGTTATTAAAAGCATAAGAAGGAAACACTGTTATAGAATTTATTAAGAGTATTCTAAATAGTTTTAACAGCTATTAAATATGTTTCTAACATATACGGAAAAATAACATTTCTAAAGAGAGACATTTAACAGGACTAATATAAAGTGAAACATTAATTTACTACTTTTTTTTTAAATTAAAAATTTTATGTTAAAATTGAGTGTAAGTCATATTTAGCATTTCCAAGTAAAATGATAAGAGTAATATTTAAATCTTAAAATCAACTTGATTTATTTTATTCAAAACTTATTTCTATTAAATTTTTTTCTAATTTTTAAGGAATTAAATGCAGGTTTACATTTTGAAATCCTTTGAACTTTATTTTTGATTAAAGAAATATATTTTTTAATTTCTGAAAACAATTTTCATATTTATGTAAAAATAAATTTTGTAGAAATATTCGGATTCAATTTTTATTTATTTTAAAATATACACTAATTTGAAAAGAAAAAATTTTATCATCGTAAAGAAGTTATATTCTTTTCTTGATATTTTGACTAAAAACAAATTATGAGTAAGAAATACAAGAATTGCCCAAATTTTTATAAACGCAATAATTCTAATATTGACCACACTACATTTTTTATCATATTTTACTTATGAACTCTTCTGGAAACTTCAAATTCCTTATTATTGATATATGTTGAAAATTCTGTTACCTAATATATTGCTTAATTAACCTTATCAGAAAGAGCGAAAGTACAAGACCTATAAGAAAAGTCTCAGTAACTTTACTTGAGCTTTTCATAAACGATGGTGGATTGACTTTAATTTGATGAAATTGTTATTATATTTCACTTTAAAGCCTCTTTTCATTAAACTGAAGCCCGATTTGAGTTCAGACCTCCAAATTTTTTGTTATATATTGTAATCATGTCTGAAATTCTTTTCAACAAAGACCTTGTTGTAAGTTTTGTCTTCTTACAACTTTTGAACCCTTTACAGCCTTATTATATGAATTTAGTTTTAGGATCTGTTTGATACCAACAATATTCTAGTGTCATATAGATGGAATTTCTATCAGCACTATAGTTATTACCTGAGGTGACAAGGGAAATCCGTGTTTACCTCCTGCATTTGTTTGAAATAGTTGACTGACTTTGCCATTAAGAAAAACCGACAGTTTTACATGATCATACATAACTCTGATGATAAATTTTCTAAAGTACTTCTTATCTTCTAATTGTTTTCCCTGTAAGTAGATAAAAATCTCGCTCATGAGATTGTCCTATTATAATGCATTACATGGTCTTTGCAGTTACTGTCTGGTCCAAAAGATATCAAAGTTTTCTTCTATGAAATTCGGTATTAATTTTATTTCACTGAAATTCAAGATAATTATTTTATTATTAATTATTAATTCTTGTAATATTCTTTAAACAAATAAACTATTTTTTTTCAATATGGTTTCACATTTGAAGTTTTAGCTTCCATATAATCCGTAAGTCAAAACAAAACTACAATTGTAATGAACAGCTTTTCTTTTTTATATATAAAATTTTTAATGAGCTTAAAAGTCGCTGGTTTACAAAGTTTCTCCTGGGCTTATAAAGCCGTTTATAATACCCTTCATCATAACAAGTGGTGTTAGAGTTTATAACAAGTTTCAGTTCTTTTTAAGCACCAAGTAAGATTTATTTAAGTCGTTATAAAGTATATACATTTATCATATCAAAATATGAATCGATTTAGTTATGTCTGTCTTTTCATTCTCACAGTCAAAATAATTGTCCGCATACAATGACATTTTGTCCCAATTATTTTTTGCCCTAATCAGTTAGCAATTTATAATCAAAAAAGTCTCTTCTGTAACAAAGAAGTTTTAGACAACCAAGTTATCAGATCAAAATAAAATAAAATTATAATCTAAGTACATCTCATATCTGTTCCCAGAACCATCAAAGCCTGTTAAGTACAAAAAAACTTCTACATGTTTGCATGTGGTGGAGAGTATTATAGATTCGGTATAATTACTAAAATATAGTATCCTTATCGACTTTAATTATTTTATTGAAAATTTTCTTATAAACTATAATTATTTAGAAGAAAGTTCATGTCGCTAGTCCCCTACAGGATAAAATATACAGATTCCTGATTGTATGTATTTTTTATCAATAACGCAATTAAAATTGATTACCACTTTTGACTTAAGTATATATTTTAAATAAAATTTCCTCCTTTAACAAAAATCTAAACAGAATTTATATATTTTGATTTTTTATTCATTATTATTTTTTAAATCAGATCCAAGTTTTCGTAACATTATAAATCATAAATTTTTCTTTCATATATTTTATGTTAATATAAAAAAGCATCCAAGAAGTTAAGAGTTGATATGTTAAAATGAAATTGCTATTAAAAGGGATGCTGTTTTACGCTCTCTTAAGTTAACTCAATTAATATTAAAAACAATGTAGGAAAAACAAAACAGTTTGTAATACTGACCTACTCCAATATACCGGGTTATGTACGCATATACATACACACATTTACAATTACACCCTCATATAATTTGTAACCTTAGCTCTTATCATTTCTCAGTTGCTCTCTTTAAATGTTACAAATTGAAAATGTTTGTTATGCAAATCATTTGAAAATTTTTTCTCTTAAAAGGGAAAATTAACACAAATATTCTCTTTTTTTGAATAACACATTTATTTACATAAAACTGTTAAACGGAAATTGAAATGTAAATGTATGAGTTTAGTTATCATTTTTTCAAATAAGGCAAAATGATAACAGAGATTTTCCAACACAGACAGCAAAAAAATTTAAAGGAAGAAAAAAAAAACAGAACATTTAGAAGAGTCGCAACTACAAATGTAAAAATATACAGCATCCTTATAGCGTTAAACATTAAATGAAGCATCAGTTTTATTTCAAACGTGAAAGGATAAACGCGCATTTATAAAACGTGTCTACGCGTTCTTTCTTTGTATTAATTGTTGTTATGGAATTAATACAAATCAAACCATTGGATATTATTCTTTATTTCATTTAAACAGAAGATTTTCACAAGAGAAAAATTAACGTAAAATCAAAATAAAGTGTTAATGTTTTGAAAAGGAATTTAAAACAGAAAAGAGGATTATTAAAGGAATATGTAACGATTTAAAGAAAAAATTATGTATGAAAAGAAAATCAAAGCAAACAAAGCGAGTTAAATACATATTGAGTTTGGAGAGGGCAAAATGTTTAAATAACCATAAAAGCGGATTATTATAAGTGAATGTTAAAATAACATAAATAAAGGAAAATAATAAATAGTTTGTTTTGTGGAGAAATAAAGGTGAAAATTAAAAAAGATAAATATTACGCTTAATAGAAAAATACAAGTGAAGAAAAAAATGTGTTTTGAAAAATGAAAATAAATGTGATTTTAATATTTATTATAATTTTTCAATAATTTTTATAAACTAAAAATATATGTTTATAAACATAAAAATAAAATTTGTAATTAAAATTTATAAATAGAAAAGGAAATAAAAATAAAAATACAAATTTTAAATAACAAATCTAATTTAAAATCTCAAGAGATTTAAAGTAAATTCAAAATCATGCAAATATAAGTAATTTTTTCAAAAGTCAATAAATCTGTGAAATAAAATCTCAAAACACGATGCTGATAATCTAAAAATTTAATAAAGAAATTAAGTAAAAAAAGTGAAAACTAACGAAATAAGTTGATAAATAAATAAATAAATAAATAAATAAATAAATAAATAAATAAATAAAAAATAATTAATTTATTAAATTGATTTAATTAAAAAATAATTAAATAAATATATAAGAAAAAAACTAATAAGAAATAATAAAAATAATTTAATAAATATATAAATAAAAATAAATAAGTGAATAAATAAATAAACAAACAAATAAATAAATAATTTGATAAATTATAACTATATAAATACTGATAACAAACTAACTAAATTTATAAAATATATTCTATTGTAAATATAGAATAAAACTGATCATGTCCATTAAATAATTAATTAAACTAATAAATTAAACATATTATTGTTATAACAATAAACAAGATTTAATTCATATTATGTTCTTCTCTTTGCCTTAAGAAGACATGTTATGAATTTATGTTGAAAACATACTGTATGGTTGTTATAATCATAATATGATTGCATAATAACGTGGTATATACTTTTTTGTATTGAACATAATATGATAAAAGCATTAGTAGTTGAGTTTTGAAAGCTCATAAAAAAATGTATTTGTGCTAATCAGAAATGTTGTAATTTTCTCAACCAAGTGATCTGATAAAGTCTTTGTGCAATATCTATGGATTTGGATTATGATTAAAAATAAAAAATTAATTACAAAAATACTTTTAAACATATAATGTTTGTCATGAAGATATTTGTTAAAATTTTTGTAACATATACTTTTATAGTTTACTTTAACATTTTGCAATTTACGATTCTAAAACTAAAATCAAGAAAACAAATTTAAAATACATGAAATATAGAATTATACACCATTCAAAAAAAAATATTATTTCTTATTATGAAAAATATCATTGTTGTAGTCATTATAATTGTGTCATCATAAAAATATGGAAAAGTTTCATATTACAGTGACAATCATATTAAAATAGAGAAATATATGAATATCTATTAGTCAGTGGAATTGTGCTCAAAATCATATTATGATTAAAAAAAATCGATACAAATTTTGTTAACTCATTGCAATAATTGAAAATACAGTAAATTTTTTAGTATTTTCGACTTTAAAATTTATATAACATTAAATAAAAAATTAAAATTAAATCATAAAAATTATCACTTATATAGAGTCAGTCTTTAAATTTTAAATTATATAAAATTACAAAACATCCAAAGAATTAACAATGGAATATGAGGTTTTTCTTGAGGAATTCAGGATAATTGTGAAACAAATGTCCTTTTAAAAATGCATTTTTTAATTTCTTATTATGTTTAACATAAATTAATTATTAATTTAAAATTTATAGTTATATTAAAGCAAACGAATTTTGAAAGGATAACTTTTTTATTTTTATTATAAAAATTCAATAAGGATTTTAAATTAAAAAAAATATGTTTGCAGTAACCATAAGCAAGAAGAATGATACAATTATTATTAGATATTGTTACCGGTACTAAAATATTTGTTACTAAAATAAAGTGATTTTGCATTCATAACAATAGTTTTTGTTATCAAAACAAAAAATTGTGTTTTAACAATATAAAGTTTGTTTATTTGCATTGTTATTTTTCATTGATAATTTTTATATAATATGGTTATCGCCACTAAAAATAAAGTCAAAAAAAATTTTTTTTCGTTATTTTGTAGTTAAATAAAAAATATTTTCAATAAAATATTTTAATATAATTCTCATTTTATTTATGTATACATTTGGAAAATGTGTAAACATTATTTGTATTTTTTCGTGATATTATTATATTTATTTAGATTGCCCATTTTTTAATTTATGAATAATGAGATTATTAATTCAAATTTAAATTATTTTCCATGTATACACAAATTTTAAGAAAATATATTTGCTCATATTTAGTTTTCAGTAAACATAAAAAATTATTTTTTCCTAAAAACAATAGTTTTTTTATAACGAGCTGTTTAATAACAATAAAATTTTAATCAAATAAATGTTTACCGCAAATATATAAGTGTTTGCGATGAACATATTACGAAATTACCTTTCTCTGCGTGCAATTAAAAAGAAAATATGACCCAGTAAAATTCAATAAATTTAACATTTAAGTTGATATTATGTTTTCTACGAAAATTTTCAATAATAAAGCCTTTTTCATGACAAATGGAAATAATGGAAATAATTTTATGAGACATGATAATACGAAAATTGCCATATTTTTATAAAAATATCCTTATTATCAGGCACTTTTCGTATATGTGGCTTTTTAAAAATGTATGTAACTGCGAAGCAATTTAATATTTTCCTGACACTTTTAATTTTTTTCTTTGGTGCCAGAAATAATAGTTTATACTGAGGTGTAGCAGAATATATAAAAAATCTTTCAATACATATCGCATCTACGCGGATAAAAATTTTTATGTATATTTATAAAATTTTTCAATACAACCAAAAAATATATGTGAGTTCAAAAGCCACTTGTAGTAGAGTAAGATTTTTCATTGTGGATTAAAAGTCAGGCTTTTGACCGCTGCGATTTGCTGCACAAAAATTATCCTCCTTTCTCAATTAAGAAAAAAATCATCAATCTCGTCATATATTAAAATCGCGGCAACGGTGATTTGACCGAGTTTAATGATTTTCTCTGTGGACGAAATAGTTCTTTAGATATTTAATTATACATTCTTGATCTTTTTTTGCATAGCTGATACTTTTTCCTCTTTACCTGCCTACCATCCTATCCTTCTCATCGGTACAGCAAAACTCTTCCTTGAGAAAATCATTCTTCAATAGATCTTTATATACTGGATAATACATTTTTGCTTTGTATGGGGGTAAATCATTTTTATTTAAATAGATCTTTAATTTATATAGATTTAGATTTAAAATAGATCTCCTAAAAATTACTTTTTGAGTTAACATTATTTTGTAGCAAATGGGCGATATGAATATTTATATTTTTGGCTATAACTTTTCTACTGAACGAGTTTTGACATTTTTTGGTATAATAATGAAGTTCATATAGTTTTATGTTATGCCGAAATCTTATTCTACTTTTACTATTTTGGCAGTTTTACGAAAACTCTTCACTGAAACGTAGAAGTTGGTTTAGATATCGGTCTATATCTTTTGATATATGCTGCTTTTGAATAGGAAACTTCTTAGAACTATAAAAAATACTCAGGCCAAATTTAAATTAGCATTGTCAATTATTGTGAATATGAGCATACCAACAACAAACAGATGGACATAGCTAAATCTACTCAGATTTTTATTTAATCCAAGAATATAAATATACATTGGAGTCTGAGATGATTCATTAGCATTGCACAAGGAATAACAAAGTTTATATACTCTCTTCTTCTCTTGTAATGGTAAAGGATATAAAAATGTTTGTTTATATGTTTATAAAATTCTCACGAGACATTACCAGACCCAACTACTTTCTTTTAAGTGATACTTTAGGGATTTAAAGGTGTTATTGTTTACAAGATTTTTTCAAACGTATGGCCATTTTGGATCAGTTATCAGCGTTACCGTTGAGATTTTTTGAAAATTCGCACAAAAAAAGGATTTCGGAAAATAAAATCGCATTTAAAAGGTGATTTGCGCCAAAAATACCATTTTTGAATAATTTTAAATTAATAATTCGACTCTTTTTCGTTTAATGTTGAAGTAACCTTGAATATTAACCAACAATAAGGTTTTCTTTAATTTATCACTATATTGATTTCCATTATGATTTCGTAGAAGTATCGCTCATAATTTTTTATGATTCTATCGTTCTTTATTTTAATTTTTTTCATCCATAATTTATATAAAAATTTTTAATATGTCCTTTTAAAGCTAAATGGAATGGAAATTCGTGAAGTTTTATACCGGAGATCTAAATTATAAAAAAGGGGACAAGAGGGGGAAATTTTACAAGCAGTTGAAAAAGTCGCACCAACCGTAACACTGTCAATTATTATTGAAAAGTTTATATCCGTGTTAATTCTTCATAAAAATATTTGGAATTTTTTTATGATGAATCACATAGATATTGCGCAATGTATTTAAATTCGATATTATATATTTGTTTAAGTAAAAAAGTGCACTTAATAAAATATGTTACAATAATTACAAACCAAAAAATTACAATAATTTCAATATTTATTTTTAAAAAGAAATTCTTTATTTAATAGTCAATAATAAAAAATAACAATATTTAATTGAAATAATTTTATTTAATTTTAAATTGTTTGTGTCAATATAAAAAATATTAAATAAATAAATATGAAAATAAAATAATCATAAAATTACAAATAAATAATAATTGTAAATAAGATTTAATAAAAATAAAATTAAAAAATCGTATAAATAAATAATGTTAACAAATTATTTATAAATAATTTATAATTTAAATAAAACATTTTTAAAATAATTAAAATATATGTAAAAATCATATAATGTGTCATATTAAATTTTATATTTAAATGGAAAAAATATTTTACAAAAATTTATTTTTTAAAGGAAAATTTTATTTTTTTTTTACATAACTAAAACTACTTAATGTAATTACACAATAAATAAAGCCGGTATTATGAAATTAATTATTAAATACAACAAAAACTAAATGTAAAAAAATATGTAGAAAATGTGATAAAATGAAAACAAAAACAATTATTAAATATGTGAAAAAGGTAAAAATAATGTTTTAAAAATACATATTTTTTTAATCTTTATGTAATATTTTAATGAACTGTGTAAAACAAATAAGCGCCATCTTTAAAATTGTGGAAGAGAATTGTGAAAAAACTCACAGATTTATAAAAAATATTTAAAATTAGATTATTGTTAAATATATATTCAAATAATTTTTTACAAGGAAAATGTTTAAACTTTTAAGCCCAGAATTTATTTATATTATATTTCTTGGTGTATTCGTTGTTCTGTTCCATATTCATAATGCAACGGAGAACCATAAAGCTGTGAGAAAGTTTGTTTAGGAAAAATTTTAAATTAATTTCTATTATTAAACAAGGGATACTCCAAAGTTTAGAGAGAATCTTTATCGATTTCTCTGAAAGTTGGATCACATTTTCATTACGCAAATAGAAAAATAAAAAGACAAAACTTTAAGTTCTTTAAGATTTTAAAATTCGTTAACCTTTGAATTTTACGTGGTTCATAGTTCGATTTTTTGTTTCGATAATTTTAAAATACACCCCAATTTGGATTTGATACAACTTTTAAAACTTGAAAAGAATTTCTATTATCCCAGTTTTCTCGTTTATAATAAGACATAAGTAAAAATGTATAATCGGTCAATCCCGACTATCTAATACCCTACACCACATCGTCAGATAAAAAAAATATATATGGGGGCAAAAATAAATTATGAATCGACCTTCGTATAATTTTGCGCATCGTTTTTTTCCTATATTTATCTTAATTTCTCTAATTATTACTACAACACTAACGTATATGTGAGATTTGTATCCTTAAAAGTGATATTTGGAAAGGAGTTTGTATGGAACCTATGAGACATAATGTACCGATTCTCGCATATTTTGGCATATTGTTTTAGAATATTATAAGACTTACGTATGCCAAATGTCAAAAATATCTTTTTATTTAGGACTTTTATGCCCTTTAAACACAATACCGGGTAGAACATTTGTATCGGAGTTACTTGAAATATTTGACCGAACGTAGCCAATTTCAACAGGCTCCGTCTTTAGACCAAAATAAAACTACGTACCAAATTTCATCAAGATATTTCAAAATTTGTGACCTGTAGAGAGTTCACAACGTTTACATGGGCAGCCAATCGGCCAGGCAGACAGACAGACAGACAGACAGACAGGCAAACTAATTGACGGACATCGTTAAATCGAAAGTGATTCTGAGTCGAATGGTATACTTAATGCTAGGTGTAGCATCACTTTCCTTGCATGTTACAAACATAAGCACAAACATATAATACCCCAATATAAACATAAAGGATAATTGTATGTAATGTCGTCCTTACTTTAAGCATATCAAAAAACACCTTTAATTGTGTTTTGATAAAATTTTGTTTCTATAAATTCTAGAGAATTTAACGGGTTCAATAAAATTTGTTATGTTATTTAACAATTCTTCAATATTTTGGATAATTGGAAATTGGTCGATATAAAATTGGTAACACAACACAATGATCTAAATTATCTTCAAGTAAATTTCTATTTTAAAATTGTATTCAAATGTGTATATATTTTATCTAATTGGATTTGAAATTAATTTTAATTAATTTTATTTTAGAATATTCAGGATATTTGGAAAAATTAAAGTTTGTAGATTTTGCTTTGTGCATAAGAAACAATTGATAAAGTCTAAAAAACACTATTTAACTATAAAATACGACAAGCGAAATTATCTTCGACTAAGTTTCTTTCAGGATATATTGTTTATAGATTTTCATTTCGTACATATATTATAGTTGGAAATTTATAATAAACGAGAAATTTTTGGAAAAATCAAATGTTAATAATATAAAGTCATTGAAGATCACAATTTTTTATAAGAATTTATTTTTTTGCCTTTTACAAACAAAAATATGTATCGCCAGTAATTTGAATTTCATGCTAATTTTGCTTTCAACAAAAATGTATATTTTGAAATACGACACAACTCACTGAGAGACCGTGATTGAATGAAATTATAAAATTAATAGTCTATTTTTTTACAAATAATATTAATAAACACTTTCAGCATAAAACTTCATCCAATGTCATTTACTAATTTTAGAGTAATAGAATCATAAAAAATCATCAACTGACTTTAAAAAATACACTATGGATATCGAAATAGTGTTGATTTTTCGAGCACAATACAAAATTAGGCACAGAACAGACCAACTTAGTGGTTTAAAACTGTTCATAAAGTACTAAATTTTGATAAATTTAACCTGTTGCGATTTTTATTTCACAAATCACTTCTAACGTACAATTTATTTTTCAAAAACTTCTTTTTGTTAAGTTTGTATTTCCTTTGGTAGATAACTAAACACCATTCGCTTATAGAAATATGCATCAGTGTATATAAATAAGAATATTATAAGAAATATAAAAAAACTACGAATATGTCTTAAATTTTTATAGTATAAGAACATATCGCTCATTTTCTATAAAATATATAAATATAAATAAATAAGCATTTTTACTGAGAAAATTTAATTTATATGAAAGATGGTTAATGTTTTCCAAATATATTGTAATTTCAGTATTACTAAAATCTACAAAACAGTACTTGTTTTTATCAATAATCAGTAAATAATGTTATCTCCGTAATGCATTTGTAAAGCAATTCCCTCTGAGTCTTGTTCATATGAATTGGCCAAATAATAAAGCACTTTATTTTTTATCCACTATTTATGATAAACCGAAACTTAAATTTTTGGAGATATGTCAGTCTTACAGCTAATGAGCTATGAGTTCTTTAAACACATTTTTCATAATATTATTCACAAATTTAATATTAATATTACCAATTACATTATTTTCTTTTCTATATTAACATATAGAAATATCACATAAAAACATATAAATTACTCTTTATAAAACCATATTATTTTACAATTATAAAATACAATAAAATACATACAAAATAAATGGGTTAAATTTTCCACATGAATGCACTAATTGGCCAATATAAATATCAATCAATTGCATATAATCATTCATACCAATAATGATGATGTAAAAGTCTTTCTTAGATAATATGCTACAATAAATAATAATAAAATGGTAAAAATAGTAAATATAAATCATGGCAAAACAGAAAATAGAGAATCAACAAAAACAACAACAAGTTCTTGAGAGTACTTTATCAATACAATAATATTTAGAAATCTTATATCAACATAAAAGTCCTCAAGGCAATAGTTTTCCTACTCGTTTTCTACTCTCTACAAGTTGTAAAATAAATAAATGAATAAGGAAGATGTTACAATAATGAAATAATAAAAACTAAAATATATAACAAATTCTACAAACTACATACTTTAGATTAAGTAGCAGGGAGAAAATATCAGAGTATGAAAAGAACTCGGAGCAAAATCTTTATTTTCAAATTATATTAATTTTACTCTTCTTTGCGAAGATGAAAAAATTTTGATTAAAATGTTAAACTTTTAAAAATGTATTTTTCTTTCTCTTAAGAGTAAAAAAGGAGTATTATTTGTAAACTCATACATCAAAAGGAAACACATTTTACCATTTGAATACCTTCATATATCCATACAAAGATTGAAGACATACAAACATCCACTTTATCAGCTAAATAAAAAATACCTCAAAACAAATTGTGCAAATCATTCATTTTTAAACTCTTTTTTCGATTTTGCCCTTTTTTATTTTTATTTTTTTATTTTTGTCATTTCTTAGAATTAAACAGTTTTCAAAGATCAACAAAAAATAAAACCCTGTTTTAAAAATTAAAATTAAACTCTTTGAGAGATTCGTTCTTACCAAGAATAATAAATAGAATCGGAATCCGTACCTTGGAGAATATAAAAAGTTATTTTATAAAATTAAAGTTTTACTTGAAATGCAATTCAAGCATAAAACAAGTGTGTTATATAACTTAGTTTTTTTGAACATGAAATGATGATACAAAAACCAAAAACTCATCAGAAAGTTGTAAACATTTTGTATTTATAATAAAATTATCTGCAAATATAAACAAAACTACTGAAAAGAGAACAACTAATAAACGAATAATATGGTTAACAAACTATATATATAGACAGACATCAACAACAACAGGAACATCAACAATATCATCACATCATAATCATCATCTTCTTCATGTACACTCATATGTACAACTTCTGAAATATTTAATATTAAAAAATATTTACTCTTAAGAACTAATAATGCAACCAAAATAAAGGAACCGGATGTAAAAAATTAAACACAGAGCAAATCAAAATAAACTTGTTGTAACAGAGTTTATATAACTGGAGTTTTTTTATTAAGTTACACTTTTGTATTTGTGTTTATAAATAGCAGATACAAGGAGTTATAAATGTATGAGAGCTTTTATATATCAGTAGATACTTTAGCATTAGAGTTTGTGATTAATGTGATTTTTTTACTTAATAACTTTTTTAACTCATTTTTTATTTTAGTTTGGTTTAATTGACATAATTTATAATAATTTTAGTTTATTATAGATATTTATAGTTAAAAATATAGTTCGCAAAGAAACGATTTAATGTTATAATAAAGAAAGAAATTTTGAAATGGCCTTTAATATTAATTATACTAACAGTTATGATGACAGTTTTTCAAATGCAAATCAGAAAAGTATATGAAAAAACCTTTTCGAGAGATTTGGATAATTTTTAATTACATATGGGGACCAACAGGTCGCTATCTTCTTTATTTTCCATACCGATCGAGATACTTTGGATAACTGGAGGAAAATCGTAAAAATAAGAAACGGAATGACGAACAAATTCTGATCCATAAAATTATACATATGTATTACTGAAATAAATAACATTTGGAGAGATCTGCATAATTTTTAGGTCCTTTAAGGAAATTAACTTCACCCAATATGCATTCGGATCAATAGGTGTAATCTTTTTATATTGGAAAACTAGAGGAAAATCGTAAAAACCTAAATCGGACCAAACCAAACAAAGAAATTCTGACCTTCTTAGTTGAAAATTACAAGAAGTATGATTCTTAAAATTTGATTATACGAAAGAGATGGATTATTAAAATAATAAATGATATTTTATTCATGTCATAAGCTGATAGAGGAAATTCGTGTTATATATTTATTTATTTAAAATTTGAATTCATTATGGCAAATTCTTCTTTTCCCTTTTAACAATATATCTTAAGGACACAAAAAGTATGGGTAAACTTTGTATTCCCAACTTATGCATAATAAAATAAACATACTGAAAATTATCAGGAAATTCAAAATTTTTACTGCTTTTGCAATAACTTATGGCAGTTAAACCTTTGATCGATTTTTTAAAACTTTCCTTGCAATTCCAACATCTCTATTGGCAAGAAGACTACAAAATTTTTAGGTATAAATAAGGTGAGAGGTATAAATAAGCGAGATCTTAGGACCAGAGGCACATATTAACTGTAGTTTTTTATAGATATATTGATGCGAAAGTTTAATGTTAAAATTTATTTAGAGAAAAAAGGGTGAATTTTAATTGACAAATATTAATTGCATATTTTGAATATTAGTCTGATAAGGAACGATAACCCAATACACAAGAGAGAACATTTGTAAACTCTCTGAGAGATTAATATCCCAATCACTTCCTTTTAAAAACGTTATAGAAAATTAAACATGTTATAAAAAAAATATAGTAGGTTTTGCTACGGATGGATTGAAAGAAGAAGTTAACATATTGTTTTTCTAATTTCGGATTAATTGTCTTATAAAATATTGTTACATGTTTTAACTATTTACTTAAACAAACAATTTTATAATTTCTAAATAAGTTTTAGTTTCAATTTACGTATAATTTATATTTATATAAAAACATAACTCATACGTTTTTAGTTAGGACTTTTTAATGCTTAAAGTTAACTGATTGTTATTTTATTTATTTAGTTATTTACTACAATCATAAGTAAACATTATTCAATATTAATATATTAAAATATTTATTCATATCAACATGTATTTGTTTCAGTAGATGATTATTTTAAGTATTATTTCAATAAATTCTAAATTAAATATCAAATGATTTTTAATAATGAATTCAAAACGAATTCCAAATTTTCAATAGTTTATGATATAAGACGAATTATTAATATTAATATGAAGAAAATGTCGGTCATACGCAACCATGTTATATCAATATATATTTAAAATATATGAATTTTGTGTACCGCCACAAATTGTGAAGATTGTATATTAACTTTGTCATGTCTTTTGAAAAACCAAGAAGAATCATTAGAGACACCTTTAAGTCGATTAAGTTATGTCTGCTGCCGATTTGTTGGAAATATTTTCACCTTAAAAAAACAATAGTGAAGCTATCATTACGAATGTTGACTAAAGTACTTCTTAGTCTGTTATTTTGAAACAGGCAATATAATTTTTAGTAGGAATGACGTTATAGATCGATATCAGAGGCAACTTAAAAAATTCTTTAAAATCTACAATGAAAACTTTCTGAAACAGAATTTATTCATAGAAAACAACTCTATGTAGTTTATTAATAATCATTTATCAGTTTAAATCAAAACAGTAGATAGATAATGTATGCAAAAATTATGAATACAATTAAGTGTATAATAAATTTGCAACATATAGTATTTTTGATATAACAAACCTGAAAAATAGGGCTTTAAGCTTACAAAACTTTTTAATGTTGCCCAATTCTATTGGTCCACATTAAATTGTCCTGAATAAACTAATCAGAACCAATTCGAAGAATATCGGTTTACATTAAAGTAAATTTTCATATGTGGGTCTTTCCAGAAAATTGGTTTCTAAAAAACGTTTTTAAGATTCGGTACAGAAGAATTAATGTTTTATTCTTCTGTACCGAATTTAAATAAGATAAATACAAACTTACTAGTGAAGTTTACTGGACATAAATTAATTATTATTCAAAATCAAATAACTTTTACAAGTAATAAAAATTACTATGAAATTCAAATTATCTAAAGACATATGTAATCTGTTCTTGCAATCTGGTTATGTTATATTATACAATTTCTTACATAATTTCTTCCTCAAAATATTCTTAATATCTAAAAATAGTAAAGTTACATTAAAATATGCTAAATTATACTAAAATATCTTTAACAAATAGCATGTGATATGAAAGGCCACATTTACTATCCTAAAGCAATTTTTATGTTAATTTTAAATACAATACAATACAGCAGTAAATACAGATAAATACCGCCCATCAACCTATGAGAGGAAATCATTATTCTCAGATTTTGCAGACATCTTGTCATCAATACATTTTCAACACATAAAAAATAATACTAAATTAAATAATTCTCAAGGCAATCGAATATTAATGTTAATAAATTTCATATAACAAAATTTTTGCATTAATGAAGATACTGTCATTAATATTCGTTAATATGTTAGGCACACACTCGTAGAGAAACGCACACATGTACACACAAATGAAGACAATTTATTATATTTAATACATGAGACTAAAACTATTAGGGAATAAAAATATTTATGCATAAAAATACTCTGAATACGACATAAGAACGCTTACTATAATTATAAGCAAAACTGATTAAGTTAATGTGTTTATTATACCCAACACTACAAGTGGTGATAAGGGTATATAAACTTTGTCATTCCATGTGTAGCGTTAAGAAGGAATCATCTCAGAATCCATAATGTATATATATATATTGTTGCATTAAATCAAAATCTGAGTTCATTTAGCTTAGTCCGTCAGTCACAATAATTGAGGAAGCTCAATTAAATTTGGACTTTGTATTTATTTTAACCTGGAAAGTTTCTTATTTAAATCTTTTGTATATTAATTTATGTAAACCGATATTTCAGGTAAACTCTAAGTCTAATCAAAAATATTTCCTAAAGTTTTTAATTACAAATCGACAAATGGGAATGCATATGTGCGTTTATAAGCACATAACCTAACGTATTGAAAATTCGGCATAGCCGAATATAGCATCTTACTTGTTTTGTTTTCCTTTTTAACTTTTCCGTTAATCAAATGAACAGGTCATAAATATTGTATTAATTACAAATTCCCTTAGTTCTACTTACATAATCAACTTTTTAAGATTTATGTGTGATTAAATAATTTATTATAACTTTCCTTAATTATATTTGTTAATAATTCGATATGAATTGAGAAAAATAAAAACAAAATATGTTTAGAGAAAAATAAAAAATAAAATAAATAAATCAAAAGACAAAAGTTTTAATGGGAATGTTTGGCATAATTAATAACTCATTAAGAGGTTTTGGAAAGTTATCATTCAGATTTGTTTCTATATACCTATTAAAATAAAATTAAGGATAAAATTAAAAGATAAGGTTTTACACAAAAGAGGTATATAATTAAAAAAATTAGGCTTAATTTTAAATTTTTTAAATAGTGAAAATTTTGCTATGGGACGTATGAGTGATATTTTATCCATAAGTTTAGTAATGCAATCTAGGAAGATTATATAAAAATATGTAATTACGCTTTAATAACATACAACCTCCACTTACATTTGAGTAATTCTAATTCTAAAAAAAATTGAAAGCTTAGGAATATATTGTTATCGAAAGAATATCTATGTTAGAGCTGCAGTCAAATAACATGTTTTTGGGTTGAATATTTGATAAATTTTTGAAAATTTTATTAAAATTTGGTTAACTAAGAGATCAATTAAATAATCCGGCAATTCATAACATATATTTATAAGTTCAAAGCAACATCTGGAAAAGGGTCATTTAAGGGATTTTAATTTCGATTGATGTTTATGAAATTGGATTTCGAGTGCTGAATTTCAACACTCTTATTCCATATGTAAGACTTTTAATACTATTTTCCAGATTGGTGCCTTTTGTATAAGTTAGTTCAAATAATGGTCCCATTTTAATCCAGAATATTCTCCAAAATAAACATATGTTGCAAATTTCACAAATTATCATCTTTAAAATTGCGACCCATGTTTGACTCTGGAGTGTATAGAAATGTTCGATATTTTTAACAGTTTTTCTACAGAATAGATTTGGATTATAAATAAATTTTAATAAATCCCAAACGGTTTTCAATGTAAAAAAAATTATAGTGTTCTTATATCAGATATCGTTTTATAACACATTTCCTATTGAACCGGCGTTTCTTGCTTTAAATATCTTACTAAAGAGGAGGAATACAAAATTTCATTAGAAATTATTATGACTCGAATGAGTGATAATTTTGTTCAAAATTATTAATCATACGTTTACAATCACAATTCATAAAATAAAATTCTAAAAGAGCCTTAGTCGTGGTGTGTAACACCATACAACATAGCGCAGGCACAAAATTGACTTCCTTAAGATCTTAATTTGTAATTTTGATAAAAAATATAAAAATTGACTTTTATACATATTAGTGATATTTTGTTAATGTGAATATTATTTATACGTTTATTGACCATATTTTACAATTAGTTTAATTACATTATATGTTTATTTATTGAAAATTCAAACAAAAAATATATTTTATTAGTATTTCTCTAAATATATTTAGCTTATATGCCCTCGAACTTTTTCTTCTTACATTTGCAAAAAAAAAAAAAACTTAAAACAAGCACTTGGAATTAAATTCTCAAGTTTCTTTTTAATTCCCTAAAATTCTCAAAAACTTAGATTCTCAAAAATGTTTAAACTTCTTCACAGTATTCCAAACTAAATTATATAATATTAGAATAAAAACTGTAAATTTTATAATAAACATAATAACAGGTTACCACAATCCCAGACTTTGCTCTACAAGATTGGATTTTATGGAATCATTAGTGGGAACCTGAGATCCTATATTCGACAAATATTAAGATTTAATTTGTTTTCTTATTATAAGAAAACAAGTATGAGTTTTACATACATTTTCGGTGAGGCATAAATTTCCCCTATCCGGAAATTGCATTTGTTAAATAAGTTTATATTTTAGATACTGATCCAGGGATTTTTAGCCAAATGTTGTAAGATATCATAAGGTAGTAGAATCATTAGTTGAAAACCTTGCTAAAATATTTAATAGTTTTATAATCCTTAGCTGGTTCGGAAATAGAAACTTTTATCAGAGCTTTAACCGAGACTGCTTAACCGATTTTGACTTAAACACGTTGTATAACAACTTAAAACTTTCATTTAACTTTTTTTAATACACGAAACTTATATTAATTTTATAGTCTCGATGCCTGCAATAATATGTTATCTCTGTCATTCCGTATATAACAAAAAGATGGAATTATTAAAGAGGTATATATTCGTTCTTCGTATCAAAATCTACTTTACTTCTCTTCATCATTTCCCTAACCAAAACATTGTTTAAACCCAGCAAAATTGGCTCAGTCGAACAAAGTTGAAGATCGATGTCTGTATGAAACTCAAAATTTCAACAAATATCTTTTCAAGTTTTTTTTTAATTAAAATAAAACTGTGTATACTGCACTACTATGTCACTTATCCAAATCGGATAAGTGGAGGAAAAATTACATGCAAAAATATAATATATTTTATGACCCCCAATCGTAACTATGTTTGTTATGTATTTCAAAGTGTGAGTTAGTTCGTATGCGTACTAGATTATAAATATGTGACGTAATGTGATCATTACCCCACACATATACACAGTTGAATATAGCATTCACTTTCACTACCCTTTGTATATTGGTTTCCTAAACAATGGATTGATATTAACTTCACAACAATAATTGAGTCATCAATTAAATTTTAGACATTTGCCTTCAGTTGTGCAATTTACTTACAAACGAATAAATCAATTAATCTAAAAATCATAATATTTTATAGCAAAGTGAGGAAATATTAAAACAAAATAGAAAGGAGTATTTTAGTACAAATAAGGATTAATGATGGTTGTATGTGTGAAAAAAAATAATTGATTGTGTTAAGTACAAATTTTGATTTGTGGACAAATTTATGCGGTGAAATGATTAAAAATTACAACAAAAAGTTAATCATTAAGATTTCTGGGACAATGTAAAGATAATTATAAAAAAAAATATTTTGAAGTCTAAAGGTCATACTAAAGTAAAGAATAAAAAATTACTCTAATT
The DNA here is from genome assembly GCA_004302925.2 of Cochliomyia hominivorax. Taxonomy (NCBI): domain Eukaryota; kingdom Metazoa; phylum Arthropoda; class Insecta; order Diptera; family Calliphoridae; genus Cochliomyia; species Cochliomyia hominivorax. Next base: position 37,097,707 of record PYHX02000158.1, read on the forward strand.
TATTTTAAATATTGACATTGGCAATGACTTTTTTGGTGTAAGCACAAGTCTCAAGGTTTTCCGAATAAAATTGTAAGTTTTATTTTTCTAAATATTTGTAAATCATTATTTACCAAAATAACAAAAAAACAATTTTAGTGAATGAAAAATACTTTCTCAAATGTTATGGCCTAAAACTCAATTTCATCAGTTCTTATCACTTTAAATGATATTTAACATATTTTCGCTTTCATCTTGAATGCCACTTAAAGTTTCGCCACTTTATTTATGAGATTTTAAGATAACAGACTTTGTTTTGTACTTAAGTCTTATATTTTATTCTCTTTTTTCAGTTAAAAAACTGTATAAAATGTATTTGCCAGAGAAGTTATTTTATATATAAAAAATAATAAATAAAATATAAAAGAATCAACAAAATTCAACAAAAATGAAACTTTATCCCTGACCTCGTTGTTATCAATAGAGGATATGAAAAGGAGCAAGAAAAAACTTTTAAAATATTTTTCAACTTAAAATAAACAATTTTCTTTAAAATGAAATCCAGCTATAGACTGAGAAAAAAAGAACAATTGATATTTTTTTATAGAAATTTTGCTAAGACTTCTACCACTAGTTGTATAAACTTTAGCATAATTTTTCTTTCGAGAATACATCCAACAATTGTTAAAGTTTTCTCTAAACTGCTAGTAAAAACTTTGTTTAAAAAAATTAGCAAAAAAAAAACTACAGTTTTTATACCTCAACACCAGCACAAACACGCTTTGATAATATTTTATAAACATAAATAAAAAATCTTGTTAGCTTTTATTGTCTCTAGAAGTTTTTCTAGGCAACAAACCAACATAATAATACATTTTTTGTTACTAACGGAAAAGCATAACGACATTGACAACATTTCAAAGCAATAGTGGTGAAAAAATAACAACAACAATATTTTCTACACATTGATAAAATTATACTTATATATGTACATATACACACAGACTCTTACATATATATAGAGTTATGTTTTACAAAGCTTTTTTTTAAATAAACAGTTATTTTTTGTCTGTAACCCATCACCTTATGGAAACTACATAAAAAGTAAATTGGATTGAGTAACAAAGATATTAAGGGAGCAAAAATATGATATAGTCTTTTTACCGGTGTAACAATTTATATGGAGTTCTAAAAATGTAGAAGATTTGAAAATAGTGGCAATTGAGTTTTATTAGTGTTAGAGAACATTATATACAGGACAGTAAGGAACTACGATTTGGTAAAGAATTTCACGTTAAGTTTTTTTCTATCAGATATTTTATTTTTTAATTTTCTATCTGCAATTTTTTATAAAACTAACCTCTAATTACAATTCTTATTTTGAACATATTTCCCGCTTCTTGTTATTCTTTCTTCAACGTAAATCAGATTTTTTATTATGACAATAAAAATAGAGATATTCCAAAATATCATTAGAGTAGCGTCTACTATATGTTGGTATTTAAGTCAATAATTGCCTTCCACAAAGTTTTAAAAATCTTCACAGGTGCTTGTCATTATTTGCAAAATTTTAAGTTCCTCCATCATATATTTTAATTTCAATTATACTTAAACAAATGAATGTCTGCTATAGATAAGTCCAGCGATACAAAGTTACATTTGCCGTTGGCTTAAACAGGGCCCCTTATGTACGGCTTTGCTTATTTTACATTCTTTTCATTTTCAGGGAAGGTGGTAACTAACTGACCATCTTCGCTACCGTGTTTTCGTGGAAAGTTGGAAATTCTTGTACAGTTGTAGAGTTTATTAACTTTGTCATTCCGTGTGTAATGCTAATTAAGGAGGAATGTTCTAAGACTCTGCTATGCATCAAATTAAAATCTGAGTTGAATTAGTCTGTCTCTTATTGACAAGCTCACATCCGCAATCATTGGCAGAGCTCAATAAAATTTATCTTAAGTTTTTTCCATTGTCCTGGCAATTTTTCCATTTAAAACTAACAAAATGATTTCAGTATGTTGAGAGATCTAGACCGATATCTAAAACAGAAAACAAATTCAAGCGAAAAACTTTCGTAAAATAGTAAATCTTAGAATATTAGAATAAAATTTCACTAAATTATCAAGAAATGTGTACCTCAGTAGCATTCCAAAATCGGTTGAGTGAAGAAAGAAAGTTATAGCTAAAAATATAATTTTATGAATTATATAAGAAAAAATTTCATATAATGTAAGCGTTTGTGAGTGTGAGTGTGTATGTGTGAGTGTGTATGTGTATGTACGTATACTGTACATTTACGATACATAGAGTATTTTTATCTCATGTATTAGTGGGAAAGATAATTGAAGTATATTTCGGCATAACTGATCGAAGTATTCTTACTTGTTTTATTTATATATTTATTTTAGTATCACAGATATCAGCTTTTAATCTAATTTTACTCTTATTTATCAAAATTTTTTGACTTATAAAAAATAGTAAATGACTGGAATATACACATGTATGCTAACGTATGAGTAATATTTTTTATTAAATTATGTATACGCTGTAGCGAGTTTCTCTAACGTATTATGCTACCATTTTACAACATAACATTTTGCCAGATGAGTATTATATAAAAATAAAGTTCTTTACACTTAAATGACAAAAACAAAACAAAGTTAGAAAATAATCAAAACAAAATAAGTAAAATAACTATAATAGATTTTAGAAAGTTCTTTAACATTTCATAACTTTGTACATGTTACACTTAACTTTTTTTAACAGATTATCTTTACCTGTCTTTAGTTTAGGGATTCCAAAAAAAGGACAATTTTTAAGAAGAAGAAGATGAAGTTTGAAGTTTGAAATTAAGAGTTTTGTTTTTCTTCTTAAAATACGTGTGTTTTTATGTATGTCAGATTATTATTTTGACAATGTATTTGTAAAAAGATTATAAATTATTTTTGGAGAAGAAAAATAAAATCGTGTTGAAAAATTAAGTAAACTGGAATGGAAGGAAAATGGTAAAAGATGCGGTCATATCTTTGAAATGACAACATATTACTAAGAGATAAAATAAGAAAGTTAATCAGGATATATTTTAAAGAAAAAGTAATATCTGCTGATGTCAAGCTTGTGAATGACAGATAATTATCTAGTTTATTAAAGTTTATAGATTTTTTAAAACTATTCATTAAGTTTAATTCTTCTTTCATCAAATCTAATGGCATGGGATAACTAAAAAGGAAAGAATGATGTAGGGGGTCAAGTCCGACTATACAACAGACCACACCACAATGTTGGTTACAAATAGAAACTTGGAAAAATGAATACTCCTCGTATAATTTATATATATTCTGTTTTCTTCTTAATTGTGCAGTACATTGTGACATTAATATTTATGTTAAATTTATACCAACTTAAACGAAAGGAATGGACGTTGTGTTGGACCTATGAGGAAGAATAGACCGATTTTTTGTATATTAGATTGGTATATCATAAGATTTATTTTTTCCAAATTTCGTTAAAATGGCTTTATGTATTATAATTTTATTAGCTTAATACCCCATACGGAAAGGACATTTGTATGGGAGATACAAATGTCCTCCCGGTATATGGTCAATTTCAGTATAAGTGTCCTTAAGACAAAGTAATAGTATGTACAAAATTTCATCCATATCTCTTAAAAATTGTGTGAAAGTTTACATGGACAGCCAGCTGGGCAGATAGATGTACAGACATCGTCAAATCGACTCGAAATGTGATACTGAGTCAAACGGAATACTCAAAGGTGGGTGTAACGCCATTTTTCTATTTGTTACAAATATTAGCACAAACGCATAAAACCCCAACCACCTACGGTGTAGGGTATAACAACCAGCTACTATGGCGTATGGAACAACCAACCCTACAGTGCTTTAGAGTATAACCAAACACCTGCGGTTGTGAATGGTATAAAAATGAATAATTTGTTGAGTGAAATATGGCTTAAAAACTATGTTCATTCACCATTAATTTAATCAATTATTGAGTATGTCCATTAAACATTTGTAAAATTAATTGAAAAGGAGAGTATTTTAAATTTGAAAAAGCCAGTTAAACGTATGTTTTAAAATTATTTTCGATATGATGCTGATTCTTTTTTGTTATATAAGTAACGCCTAAAGAATGTTATTATATCTCTCTGTTCATTTATTTATCTGTATCTTTTTTGTAGACACATAATGATTTCCAGCTACGTCCTATTAAAACATTTGGAAAAAGAGCAAATTTATCAGATCAATAAAAATATCCTGATGTTATAAATATTTTTCTGCCAATTGTATGCACAAAATTATAACAATAATTATTATTCAGCCTCAATTTAAGTTTAATGCTATTTTGTTTCATTGTTTTCAAAAAATTATTGATTTAATTGTTATTTTATTGATCTACATTTTTCATAATTGTTGAAATTAAATATTTTTTTTAACTTTTGTTAAAGAGTTTATAAAAGAAAAAATAAATAATTGCTACTTGAATTATATATTTATTTTTTTTCTTCCTTTTACGAAACAAACAAAAAATACTTTATATTTTATACAAAAATATAAATTTTTCTCAAACTTTTTATTTAAATTTATTTAAAAGATATTTTTATGACAATTTCTGCATTTCACTAATTGATTGGTAGAATGTCATAACTCAAAAAATTATATTATTTTTGAAGAAAATCTGTCAAATTGAGAACATTGTATTTTTAATGCAATATTTGTTACTCCAACTTTTATTTTCAAGAAATGTACTTAGATCTTACTATTTTGAAAAAAAATCTTTATATTCCAAAATAATGTTTCGAAAACTTTATTCTGTTTAAAAATTCCAGTTAAAATGCAGAGAAATACCATTATACCCACTTTTAAATATACTCAAGATCAGTTTCTTAGTCGATTTAACAATGTCCGTCCGTCTGTTTGTCCGACTGGCTGGCCATTTAAACTTAGTGAACAGTCTACATATTATTATTCTGACTTATTTTGACGAACCCAATTGTTTTTGGTCATATTCTTCCCATAAAAATGTTTCTCCCGAAATGTTGTCTAAAAATTATAAAAGCTTTAAACATAATGCGATTTAAACGAAATTTGGCAAAAGTAAGTCCTATAATACTCTAAAGTGATATGCCAAAATATGCGAAGGTCGGGCCATTCTTTATTAGATATCTCAAATATGCGTTGGTATTGTAAAAATGACTTTCATATAACCCTCAAGGAAAATTCATTTTAAAACGGAGAAATTTCATGTTAATGTCGCATTAATGTATTTTATAATTAAGAATAAATAAGAAAATTAAGTTATACGAGGGTCGTTTATTTAGTTTTCGTAACTACTTTTAACTGCTACTACATAGTCAAGCTTTACCGACTATAATATCCTTATTTGTTTTATTTGTGTTTGCAAAAAATATACTGATCAAAAAAAATGTACGTGAAGTTTTTGTAGATGGAATTACAGGAGAAACGAAAAGTAAAAGCATAGTGATTTCTTTAAGAATAAATAGGAACTAAAAAACCGTTACTGACATTTAAAAAAAAATTCACATGGTTAGAGGTGAGGTGTTTTCATGTTAACTAGATGTGTACAGGTCAGAGGCATATAATGTTTGGTACGAAATTTTAAACTGCCTACGACTTTTTGTGTACTTTTCCAAATTGCAGCTTTGTATCTCCTTTTAATAATTTGAACTATTGCTTTAAAATTGAAGAAAATTTTATTAATTTAGCAAAAAATAGCCGTTCAACGTATAAAAGTTTAACTCTAAATAGAGACTCTAAAACCGCTCTTCGGTTTTTCAGTCTCCATAGCTTTATAAATAATATACAGATGATCCTTTGTGGTCTGGCATTGACTCCAGAAGATAGTTTGAAACATGTACTCTAGGATTATCTTGATACGACATACAGTCTTGATAAATTTTTTATCTATAAAAAAGTGGCGAGCATCTTCAAGCAATTCGTAATAAATTGTGGTATTCATTTTTGTTGAACTTAACTTGCCAGGCTGTGCTGTCCAAACTAAAGCACTATTACGCCAAAATAACTTTATGATATTCGAGCATTGTTTGATCTTAAATAGTGCCTATAATATAAGTATTAATCAGGACATCCAAATTTATTTTGTTCGTCAATGAACGTTACATTTTCCACTCCACAGCCTATTTCATGTAAATTTATATGATTTGTCTTATGCTGTTCTCTGAGCATTGGCATATAATATTTGCTTTTTCTTGATTTTATCTCTTCGTAAAATATAAACAACGTTTTTATATGTCACAGGATGATTTAGTTTCTTCTTCATTTGTGAAGAAATCAATTTGTTACGGGTTGTTTGTCGTTTTCCAAAAATTTATGTCCGAGCACCATAACTCTGTCCTTTATTAAATATAAATTAATTAATTAACGACCAATTTTTCTATTGGAACATTCTTTGACATGAAAAATATTTATTTGAATCTTTTCTTGATCGGAGAGAAAGTTTCCTTGGGCATCTTAAAACGTTATGAAATGTATGGATCATATTAAAAAAATATGCAGTGAAATTGAGATGTTGTCTTAGAAAATATGCCTTAATTGATAATAAATAGACATTTTTTCATTTTAGTACTGGTAATTTTTAAGATTAAGAAAGAAAATCCTGCCCATTTAAAAAACTAACCCTCTTTAAAAAAAAAAGCAAAGCGAAAATTGAGAAACAAATGAAGTGCGTTTATAGGATTATGCATGAATATATAAACTCCTCTTTTCTATAAGCGAATTTTGCTTCCATTAAAAGCTTTAAATATTTTTAAATTTTAATAATTTTATTTAAATTTCATAATTTTTATAAAAAATTACCATTTAAAATTTCTATAAATATCCTTACTTTCCAAATTTAAAACAAAAAAAATATTGTTGTTTTATATTTTATCTATTTATTATCCATTTCACTTTACAATTCGCCCTCTGGCTCCTAAAATACTGGTAAACAATTTAAACAATATTGTTGGATTTTTCCAACGAAAATAAAATAAAAGCCATAAAGTTTTACCTTAATTTTCATTGCGGTTCAAACTTGAAACCATAAAGTTTTGCATTTTTATTGTTTGCTGTTATTATTTTATTGTACGTTTTATTTTTAAATAAAATTCTGTTCTTTTTTTTTTTGTGCTTTTAATGGGAAATTCATGCAAATTTAAAATAAATATATTATAATTAAAACAAATACATATTATATTACAAAAACTAAAGTTAAAGTAAATAAAAATTAAATTTAATATAAATTAAAGACAAATAAATAGTAAACAAAATTATTCGCATTATCCTTGAGATAGGATGGATTTAATCCGTTTAATTCGAAGCTCTTTATAGATTTCACTATATGAAATATCGCTGTTTTTACCATCCAAATACTGATTGTCCTGATAATGTTTAATCATGAACTCTTTATATATTTTATTATTTTTGAATAAGTAATTGAAATACTTTTTTTAAAAATTTCACACTTTCCTATTTTAAGTTAAAATCATAATAATTCTCTCTTAAAAGATCTGTTCAGCAATGAGATCAAATTAAATATTTGCCCTAATATTACATAAAGGACTGAAATCGTTCGTAACATATGAAATTATAGTCACTGTTTCCAAAAATATAGGTTTAATCACTAAAGTATCCTTCATTTAACGTTTTTATAATGCATACTGTCACTTTACTCGAACAGATAGTCCTTTTAAAATCTATCACAATTTTGTGTTTTTCAATTTTCTTTTAATTAGAATCCAATATCTCTCTACTGGTCTTCGCTCCAGGCAATTTGAAGGATTTGCTTTTCATTCAAGGGCTTTTTGATCACAGTGACATGATGCCAAGTCAGGCCAAAACTAAACGGACACATTATAAAGACTGATGAATCGAAGCAATTTGTTCATCGCTTGATGTAAATACCGTCTTTTATAAAGCCCATTGTAATAAATGATTGACTTTTTTACTGAAACTGTCTATTGCTTGTCATACAAATGACTTTTTGGAAAATTTGACTGCTTTTCAGTCCCAAATGTTTCTTAACAATCCGTCGAGCATCAGTAACATACATGTTTTTGACAAGGCAGTTGCACAAAGTCTGCCAGAACATAATTTTTTTCATAAATTTTGCAAAAAGAATATATTTTAGAAAACTTGACTTGAATTTCCGAGCTCCGCTTTTGACCTCTAAATTTTATTAGCGTTGCTGTTAGGAACTTTTTGGTCCTTATGTGCTTTTATACCTACATCAGCTTTAACTTATTGTACCAAATAGTGCGAGTACTCAATTAGCCGGGCTTCTTCCTACTGGATGTCTTGAGAGCTCTTTTGCAAATGCTTTCTATTTTTTATCCTTAAAACATTATGTAGACCATTCCTTCTACCTGAACCGAGATTTAATTATTTAATTATCGACGGACAATTTTTTCCGTTACTGTGTAATAACATTGAGATTAATTTGACGTTACAGCTTTGCATGATTGTCCAACTTTTTGAAGGACCTTTTTGAAAATATTTTGTAGATTAATATTTTCTTTTGCACTTAATCAGATTAACAATTTATTAATTTATTTAAGATTAAACATTATAACTTAAATATTTTAAAAAGGTAACTTCATCACAAGAAAAAATCAAATCATGTTTGGATTTAAAATTTAACTGAAAAACGTGGTTTAAGATTTTTTTCGATTTCACTACTTACATTGTTTGGAAATTTCATCATTTTGTTATTTTAATTCACAACGCTTTATATCTAAAAGTTCTCCTCAACGGCAACACTATTTTATATTTATTTATGTTAACTACAAATCCATTGTAACACTTCATAATAGTTCAATCTCATTATGTGGTTTATCTCTAATGTTTTTCTATATTTGTATTTGTGTAGGTTTTTACTTCCGCTTAATTTAATGAACTTTTAATTATCTCATAAAAAACTATTGAAAAAAATTTCGTTTTTTTCTAAAATTTAAATAACTAATTTTAAAAAGAACATTAAATAAAATGTCATTAACATATAAATAAAATAATTGTTTTTAATTGAATAATTTACAAAAGCTTTCTAAAACAATTGAGGATTAACGACATTAAATTTAATTAAAATATATATTTTTGTTATAGTGCAAATTAATGAACCATTATTTTTTTTAAAGAAATAAGATTTCAAGGAATTAATTAAATGACTTTTAAATCGTATTATCAAGTAATTTAATGTCAACCTAATAGTGATTTGCATTTTTTAATGTATTAGTGTGGCATAGAGTCTCAGAGAAATTTTATTTAAATAAATTTCTCAAAATATAGCACTGGACTAAAAACCACTATAAAAATTATTTCAGTTTATAAAACAATTTAAGAAGATTTCAGTTTTTTATATGGAAATATGGTTGAGATGATTTAAGTTGATTTGGAGATATAGAGGCCTCCAGTTAGTCTAGGGATGGGGATACTCTTAATTTAAATATCTTGGGAATTTGACTTTTTCTATATCACTAAAGGAATCAATAATGATAGTGTGTTAAAACTATCCTGAGTTGCCATAAGGAAGACCTATTCAGATCGATTTTCAGAAAAGTGTACAAACTCTTCTACACAAGTACTTGATTTCTAAAAAACGCGCATAAATATGAGAACTGTTAAGTTTTTTGTTAGAAGAACAGTTTTAATATTTTAAATATAAAAAAATTATATTAAATTCGAAAATATCCTTAAATCAAATCATATTCCAATCTCAATACCTTAGAAAACATGAACTTCTTCGAATCAATACGTGAAAATTTTCTATGAAGTCTTACTCAGTGAAATTTTATTTAAAAAGTTATTTTTATATTTGAAATCGTAGAGCCAAAAACTGTTATATCAAAAGCTTTTTAAAATTCTAATATTTTCTTAATTATATGATGATCTTTAGTCAGACCTCTTTTATTAGTGAAATCAAAATTTAAAACAGAAGGAAGTCCTTTTATCAGTACATTTTTCACCTACCATCACCATAATTCTGATATCCTTAATAATTTTGTCATTACATGTCTAGAAACAAGAAGGAATTATAAGTTTATATATTTGCATCAAAATCTATATGTCCAAATGTCCGTTGGAAACATTCTTCAAATTTAATAAAGTATTGCCAGATTGTTTACAATTGATTTCCTATTTGAATTTAGCAATATCGGTCCAGTACAAAGTTTATTATAAATCAATATCTGAGACAACCTCAAAATTCTGAAGAAAAAATAATAGAAATAAAACAGAACAAAATACTCTTTTCAACTTTGCACCAAAAGTCATCAAAACCAGAATAATTAAAAAAGTCAGAATTTGCGATTTTCGATTAAAAAAAAAGTTAAAAAGTTAAAATGCAATATTCGTATTTGTTGAATCCTAATTACTGTCTACCACATTTAGGGTTACAAACACAGTACGTCACACATTGATAAACAAATTAACAAACACACATTGTTAAATACAAGTTTTTTGTTGTGGCAAGCATACTTATGTTCGGAGTCAAATTTTTATTATATTTATCATTAGGACTTTTTTCTGCTGATCGGATTTTTGTACTTTTTTCAGGATAACAAACTATATGTATATGGTTACATACCATGTCAATTTTTATTCAGAAATAAATAAGAAAGTATTTAATGGAATTTTGAGGTTGTCTCAGATATCACGAAATAACGATTTGCTCAGGAATATAGTCAACTATATTTCATTCACCTACGTTCATTAATTAATTTGTTAGCCAGAGATTAACAGACGGAAATAAGGACAAATAAATATAGATAAATCTAAATAAAAATACTTTATGAGACCCCAGATAATTCCTTCTTAGCGTTACATGCGAATCACAAAATTCATATGCCCTTTTTACCATTTATCATAGTGGAAGGTATAAAAACTGACTCAAGATCTTGCAGAATTTTGAAAATTGATAATTCAAATGCAAATAACTAGCAGACCCTCTTATACGTATTCTGCTCGATTCAGAATTACTTTCTTAGTCGACTTTACGATGTCCATCCCTCTGTCTGTCTCCGAAAATTACTTAAATGTGAACAAGTCCCTCAAGTATGTGAGAAATAAGAAAATATTTCATATATACGTATATTTTGTAATTGCACTAGTTATAAAATCAGTTTCCACAAGTTCAGTTTCCACAAGTTTCGGTATATAATTTTACATGCATGCGCAATAGTGTAGGTTATTATATAGTAGGTCTTATCCTCTTGCTTGTTTCTATTCTATTTAGTTTTATTTCAAAACTTTTTAGCCGCAATGACTGTTTCTATTCTGCACAACACCTTTTTCCCATTATCCCTCAAATCCCACATTTGTCCTTTGATTCCCTTTTTTAGAAATGAGAAATTACATTTTTTATCTTTTATTTATTGATTTTAATTGAATAATTTAAAAATATCCTTAACTAATTACCTTAAGCTTTAATTCCTTATTTAATTTTTAATCAAAATCTTTTTTTAGATTTACAAAAATTAATTTTAAATATGAATAAATGATTGTGTCTCTTGATCTATAATTATAAACATTAATTAGTTATTTTTTCATGTTTCATTTTCCTGTAATTAAATAATTACAATTAAATAGTTATGACAACAAATACAACATACTTAAATTAGTTGAAGCAAGAAAAACAAGTGTGTGTATATTTTTTTAATACAACTAATTAAAGATTCATTTAATTAATCCTTAATCATTTCATTACTCGAACAAGTGGATGTAAAAGAAGAAGATGGAAAAAACAAACTTTTCCCAGCAGGAAGTATTTCCTTTGGTGTATATTTCAATATTTTTCCTCCATATTACTTTATAACAATTTCTTTTTCCCTTTGGATTTTTTGTTTGTTATATTTGTTGAGTTTTTATTTTATTTTTTTCTGTATTATATTTTGTTGCTCTATTTCGTTTATATAGTTTTATTCTCTTCATTATTCGTGTTCGTTTTTTTTTTTTTTTGTAGATTTTTTTGGCGTGTAAAATAATTACCATCATCATTATGTATCAGTATTATTTTTAAAAAAATAATTAAGAAGAGTTGATAGTGGGGGGTAATAAAATAGCACTATTATGAGTTGCAGTAAAAATTACCGGCTTTGATTTCCGCTTCTATAGGATTTATTGGCTTTTCCATAATTTTAAGCATCAACTTTACTGTTATTAGATTCAATAAAGAATTGTATCAAAAATATATTCAGAGGTGACAGTTCCTTTCAACTGTAAAGACCAGAAATCTCTCTAATTTCACACTCTACAGTGCGTCTAAATAGATTAGAAATAATTGTCAATGAAATTTAAAATAGAGCTATTTTTCAGTAGATTTGGAGGACCTATATGGCTGGACCTAGTCAGTTACTTTTCAAAGTTGACCACTTAAGTATGTTGATTTTTTATAAATTTGCCAAAAATTAATTTAAGAATTGAGAGAAAAAAATTTTGATAAGAGATATTCCTTTTAAATGTCTATATAAATAATATGTACACATTTTGGTTATCTCTTATAGATTCGGAAATATTCAAGCTGACCTCTGTTTATTTTTAGTTTTAGTTTCATTTTTTTATGAATGTTACAGATTTCCTTAGAAATGATAAAAAAATATTGATTCAAAGACTATATAAATATATGTATCCGTCTAAAGCTTTATTAATCTCAATTTGTAACTTTAAAAATTTATATTTTTTAAAAAATGTGGCAACATTATTTCACTTATATAACCATTTTTTGTTTGTTTCGTACTTTATTTTTTTATTGTCTTGAAAGAAACGGCTTGTGACCAGAAAAATTCCCACAAGCCCCTTCCAAACTTGGTAAAATTTGGAAAAAATTTTTAATTCTTTATTAAGAGATCATATCGCAAAGTTGGACTCCTTGTTTAATTACCCTTAATATAAAGCTGCATGTGTAGGGTAAACACACAAAAATTATTCTCTGCCGGAATGCCATTGTAATGACAAGGCGATCATTTAGGTGAAAAAGTAAGCATGATTTATGCAGATTCAGATTTTGATTATTTTCGCATGGAAAAGTGGAAACCTTTTTTTGTTCCCTGAATCACGGATTAGTTAATATATATCACGTTGAAATTTTTCTTTTCAATTTTATTAAAGTTCAAATAAGAATTTTACTTTAAAAAAGTTTTAAGTTTTTCATAAATTTTGATATAAATTGAATATTTTTCTTTAAAAATTGTAAACTTAAATATTGTAATATTTTCATAGATATAAAAAATATTATATATTTATATACTTTCGCACAACATGAGCCCTGTTCACTTAACGGATTATGTTTCCCTAAATCAGCTCAAAAATACCTCAGCTCTAATTGTATTTAATATCATTTGAATATCCCTTACGGTTCAAAAAAAAATTCGATTTGAACACACTGTGCACTGTTACATAGATCCTCAAAATTTAGCGATCACTACTTTGTAACAATTAAAAAAAGTATTTTATATTTATTCCAAAAAAAAATGATTTAATATATATTTCTGCTCTCAACTATTTCCTTACTCCCTTTTATTTTCAAAACCTTTTCTCAAAAAAAAAAAAAACATACTTTAAACCCTAAAGATTATGCGGTTTATAAAGATTTCTACTATAACAGACACGAATGCGCCAAGATTATAAATGTAACATATTAACAATAAAAATCGAAAAAAAAGGAAGCAACAAAACGAAAAACTTTACAATGGTTTGTGTAATTAACAAAATTGTTGCTAAAAGGAAATGTTGGGTGTGAATGAACGCATAATGACCACGAAATTAAAAACATGAAATGGAAGAGTGGTTCTCATAAGAAGATTTTTTGTTATATAAAATTGAGTAGGAATGGATTAAAATGGATAAAGTTTATTTAAGGTTCTTGTTCTATTTGTTTATTCAAACGTTTTATATCTCAATAAACTATAGTATAGTAGAGTATAAATAGCACCTTACACACGCCGCAAAATAGATCCAATACACTTTTTTTGGAGATAATTATAAGGTGTAAATTGACATGTTTATAGCCAGTTTTTAATTTGGGATGTGAACCTATAAAGTTGGTTTCTCCTGTTATGAGCACTTTTTTAAAAATTGACAAGATTTTATGCACAGACTCAATTTTAAATTTCATAAAGATGGTATTAAAATCTCGAACTTGTTCATACAGACAGACGGAGTCAGCTTGACATTGAACCCAAAACATTAAAATGGCTTTTAAAGCTTTATTGAGTCGATTTGTGAGTTTTTCTCTAAAATTCAAACTTCCAAAAGAAAAACCCTTTTTACCCCAACAATATATGTTGGAGTAGAGTATAAATAACACTCAACACGTGCCGCAGAATATCAGATGCATCTTTGAAACTATTCAAAGTACCACAATAATTTTGTAAACATAGGACACGGTCATTATAATCGGTATCATATAAAAGATTTTATGAAATAACAAGTCTTATCGAAATGGGATTTTATTTCGTTTTTCCCATTGGTGATTTTTTTCGGTATGAAAGTCCTTAAATTAGAGAAGTTATTTCATTTTACTCAGTCCTTATTTCCAATAAATATGGAAAGTAATTACATTTTTTATTTGAGAAGTTGTGTCGTAGCGTCACTAAAATATACTTCAAATAATGTTTCCAAAGATGGTTCTCCTTCTGGAAGAGATAAGTACATGATCATCACAGTTGTGGATAACTAGAATAACTAAAATAGGTAAAGTATAATGAAACGATTTAAAAACCCTTTATGTATAACTCAGAGGTACAGACAGCAATTACATAATGAATATTCATTTTTTAAATATAAAATCATCTATTTGTTAGAGGTGAAAATTATCAAACTTTCTCAGTTTTTTTTTTTTTTTTGTAATGTAAAATTATTTTCCAGCTGTTTAAGTTTAAACCGATTAGCACATCGATTCTCGAACGGTCTTTTATCTAGGTAATAAAACAGCATAGGTTTTACCATATCAGAAGCTTCTGGTTCCCACACTACCATCCCTTAGATCCTAGTCACTATCGCCTTTTAATTTCTCCTCTGTTGGATAGAACTGGTGACTTCTAGAGGACATAGTATATCATTACAGCAGTTTTTGTTTAACCACAATAAGTATATGGATTCTCGAACGGCTTTTCTACTAATTCAAAGCAGCATAAGTTTAAAGATATAAGGAGTTTCTGGTTCTCACACTGTCATCCTTTAATTTTTAATCAAACTTCTTTTCAACACATATTCAAGAGGAAATACAAGGGCACTATATAGAACCTCAGAAACAATAACACTGCGTCTATACAAAACGAAGTAAATCCTCTTAAGTATATAGTAGACTATTGGACTTGTAAACAAAATAGTGGTCGCCGTATTTAAAATATCTTGATGAAATTTGTCCCGTGTTATGGTGAACGCCTGCTGAAATTGGCAATAGTGGATCAATTATTTCAAATGTTATTTCTGGATATAAACTATTTTTCAAAAATAAGTCTTACGATATTATATTATAGGTCCCATAAAACTCACCTTCTAAACATTGCTTTGAAGGGCTTAAATCTAACATGAGCGTTGCTGTTGTAATAATTACAATAACCAGAACAAATTTAGGCACAAATCAAAAAAATCTAGTTATACGAGGGTCATTCAATAACACCTTGGAATTATAGAGCATTCAAAAACGATTTATTTTGCGTTATATACAACTTACAGTCAAAAAGGGAATAATATAAGATAAAGGCTACATTTACAATTGCAAAGGTCCAAAAATTCCATTACATTTCTTCGTAATTAAATCTTCTAACAGGTTTAAAATATAACGTCGTACTATTGATTAAGTTTTCATCATATTTCTTTAGTTTTCCCATTACATAATTATTTTTCTTATTATTTCCATTTTATTCAATTAAACTTATTTTAACAAAATTATGTTATGAAACACGCTAAAATTTCACAAAAGAAAGCACCCAATTAAAATTGACTGATATTTCCTTTTACCGATCACGAATAACACTTTTTTGATTCGATTTTTTTTTTTTTTTTCATTTTTCTAATGAAAATATGAATGAAAAACTAGAAAATTCCTTAAAAAAGAAATCCCAAAACTAAATAATGTTGCCAAAAAGACACCGCTTCATTAATTAGCGCAAGAAATGCCAAAACTGTTAAGGAAACTCCAAAATATATTAGTTTCAATGTTCTTAAAATTAATTCCTTTTTTAATTTTTTACTTCTTTCTAGTTTTCTTTCTCCGTGGAAATATTTAATTCATCAATGATGTATTTGCTAAAAAAGAGAATTTATTAAAACTTTTATTTTTTAACTTCATTCGCAGAATGAAATTATGAAAGTTTACAAAGTTTTTGGAATTTCTTGGATTTTTCCTTTTTTGTTGTTCATTTTAATATTTTGTGCTGTTTAATGATTTTAATTAAGGATCGTTAGAATTTTATAAGACTAAATAATACTTAATATTTTGATTACAAAGTAATATTTTATTAGAATTAGTTAAAAGGAAGAAATAGGAAGTTATTTTACCTTATATAACTTTCAGAAAAGTATACTTTTCTAGTATCCTCGAAATATCTTCCACTCCTTTCAGGGAAATTTTTGATAAGATTATTTATTTTTTAGTTTATGGGAAATTTAAGTTATTTGTAACGTATAATACCATATGCTTCTTCAAAGTTATTTGTAAGGGACAGAAAGATATGTGCTACACTATGCCATTCATTATATATGTCATTCGACTCCGAATCACTTTCCAAGGTGATTTAACTTAGCGTTCGGCTAACGGCCTACGAAAAGTTTGTTATAAAAGTACAGACAGCAATTTTAAGTGTTACGGAGTTTAATTTTGACAAAAGGTTGTTGCATAATTTTACATAGGTAATTCTTACAAGCAACAATGTTGTATGGTATTTCGTGGTCAGAATTGAAAAACGTATTCTCAAAAATAAGCAAGAAAGCTTCATTTACCTATGTGAGATCAGTAATACTTCCCACCACATATATATGTGTATTAAGGTTCATCAGCATTAAGTTAGACAAATAAGTTCTAGTACACTTTATAGTATACTAATAGCAACTATTGACGGACATGTTATAATGACTAAATACTTTATGGATACTTACTGGATGATTCTTTGTTGGCGATATAAACTTAACATACTTACACTAATTACCACTTGTGGTGGTAGAGGGTATAAAAACTTAAAGATTACGTCTAGATCCACAGAACTAGAAGAAAGTCGAAGTTGCTTTGTGATGAAAATTGTACAAAAAAAGTTATGGAAATGTTAATGCGTCCATATATTAAAAACTTCATTATTTACTCTTAATATGCTAAAAAAGAATTTGATACAAGGATAAAACAATGACAGAAGCGCTTTAGGATTGACCAATTTAATCTTATCTATCTAAAGATGAACAAAAGCTTTCAATGAATTTAATACGATCTTAATTTAATTTTTGACTAGTACCGGCGAGTCTGAGTAAAAGCTTGGGAGTAGATAATTATCTTCGTTGCAAGATGTTCGGCATGAAATGACATATTTTTAGAACTTTTCACACCGTCCAATAGATCTGTCATATGTATCTCAATTGTAGAGGATAAAATGGAAGGCGTGTATTGTAAATAAAAATGCACTGCGTTAAAGACTCGACCTTTATGCTGATAACCTTCACATAATAGGCATATTAAAACATTGCAGCCAGGCTGTACACTTTTGACTAAAATATCCACCAAGTTTATAGTATGCTGGTAGCTCTCATGACAAAAGAGGAATCTTCCTTAGACAATTGAATCTCCGCTTCAGAGCCAAATTCAGCGTGAAACGATGCAATTTACTGTAAATGACGGATTCATTAATTATCATTACTACCTCAGATATTTTAACCATGTTTGTAACGTATTTTAAATAATCATTGTTTCGTTCTCATATTTTTGAAAAAAATTCAGTGATTGGATTGCACTAATATAGGAGAATATCAAACAGACTGAATTCCATATTTCTGAAAATGACGTAGGATTCATGGATAATTTTTTTTAATCCATAAATCACCAACTTTGAATTTATGAGGCCTAAAACTAAGCTTTAATTTTGTCTTTTGAGTATGCTCAGTACTTTCAGCTGGAATCATTTACTGACATTAACGGAACTTAGTAACCTACTTAATTTTTCTCTAGAGCTTTTTTAATTTTCATAATTATATATCAACAAATTTAAATTAGTGTTCACTACAATACAAAAAATCAAAGTTACGGTTTTCGTGCCAAGTATCATTTAAAATTCCTTTGTACACCCAGTAAAAAACACACACAAACACATATTATACTATAAATAGAAAAATCAAATAGTATAAAAAGCTTTTTAAATCTCTTTTTAATGATATTGACCCTATTTTTCCTTTGAACCTTGCAAGTACTATAGAATCAATTGATCCTTAATTTAAATAGTATTTACCCTAAATGTAGGTACACATATACATATAAATAATTTATAAATACAATATTTTGCTTTCAATCAACCAATAAACAAATAAAAATTTTCATCAAGTTATTTTCATTCCAATTTCATTTTGAAGTATCGATTGTAGGTTAATAATACGCAAAACCAGACGGGCTGACCAATTTGTTTAACAAATATAAACTTAATAACAATACGAAAGAGCTTTTAATACAGTTTATTTTTTCCTATGTTTTATTTTAGGCTTTCAATTTTTTGGTCCATTTCAATTTCCATGGAAAATGTTCAATTAGTTAAATAAATTTTTTATATTTATTTTTTGAAAATTTATTTAATTGAGTCGATTTAAGTTACGAAGGTCAAGTATTCAATCGTTTGCTTTATGTTACAGCAAGAGAAAAGGACAATTGAGAGAGAAAAATGTTTTGGGTTAAACATTTTTGTGTATATTTGAACAGTGGAACGAATTAAATAAATGTAAAATATCAATGTAGAATAGATTAAATGTGTTAACGATCGCTTCAGTTCTCAGCCACATTTTGAATCAATATTAATTAAATTAATTGGTTAAAAAAATCGATCAATTATGCAAAACCGATTTGGTCTTTAAGGACATATGTATTATGTTTTGGAGAAATTTTGAACTATTTTTGGAAAAAGCTTCCATTAACATTTTTACACCGTTTTTTGTTACTTTGCTAGAAAATGTAGTAATCCACTACACTTTTGGATACCTTTTTGTGACCTGTAATTCTCTATTTACTAGAGCCCAATATCTCACCACTGGTCACTGTTCCGGGCAGTTTGGCGAATTCGCCTTTTTAGTTCAAATACCACATTATTGTTCTTGTACCATTCATAGAATCAGAATGCCAAGTTAGACCAAAACAAGTAGACTCGTTGCGAAGTCTTATAAGTGGAAGCAACTGTACAAAATCGGCACAAAATTAACCATCATTGGAGAAAATAAAAGAAATGTATATTGACACTGTAACCATTCTCGCTTAAATTTTATCTCAATCTGACCCACTGTTCTCTATATATTTCTAACCATCAGGCAGCCAGTGTTTAGTCAAATTGTTTGCTTTTTCAAAAATATAACAATTCAAACTTAAATGCCCGAACATTGATTTGAAAATGAACAAAATAGAAAAATAGCACAAATAAGAGAAGAAGGCAAAATAAAATGTGAAATACTGTACGGAAAAGTTGTTCAACTATTGTTAAATAAACATTAGTTTCAACTATAATTTACTCCCCCACTTTCACTCTCTCTATCTCTCTCGCTTCCGTTTGCTTTCTCGCTGTTTTAGAGCTCTAGTTACTACTTGACCTCAAAACTTTCAGCTTTAACGCAAAGCAAATAAACGCTTAAGTTTTTTTAGCTTTTGTCTCTCTTCCTCCCCTCCACACTTTTTATTAGTTTTATAAATTGTGAGTGAAATAATAAAAATCAACTAACAACTATTACATACTACTAACACTCACACATATACACACTCCTACATATACATTTAAATACAAACTATTGTAAGTTTTTCGTTTGTTTTGTTTTTAAAAAATAGCAAAATGTTAAAAAATAAATGAATGAATGTTAAAATAACATGAATAAATTAGATTAAAATAAAATTGTAAATTGTTAAATGAAACACAATTTCTTATGCGTAAAAACAAAAAATTGTTGGAATTATTTATATATTTAAGATTAATCGAGGATAATTTATTTGTTTATGCTAAAAATAAATTTGATTTAAAACAAAAGATAGTTTTAATTTGAAAAGGGTAGAATTCACATCAAATTGATTTTTTATGTAAATTTGTGGCAAAAATGTTGTGAATTAATAAAAATGTTTTTCTTTTCTTGAACGAATATTACTATTTTTTTAAATAATTTGGTAATATTTCATTTAAATAGCCACATAAATTTTCTAGATTTGTCAGGAGTTAATAAAAATTGGTATAATTAGATGCAAGGAAAATTTAGAAAATGTAACATTGTCATACAACATTTAAATCAAATTTAGAAAAAAATGTAAATGTCAATAGAAACAAGTATAAGGTTGTGAAGCTTCGGCTTCACACCACAAGTGTGTATGAAATAAATACTTTTTTCGTACATATAGTTTACGTACACACACTCACATATACACTCACAAATGCAAAAAGTGTATGAAAACTTTTCTTAAATACAACAAAAAGACCTTAATGAGCCACAAAATTACCAATATTTTTGGTTATTACATTTTTTTACTAAACCGATTTTGATTTTTGGAATAGTAATGAGGTACATATAGCTTAATTTTACGGCAAAATTACATTCCAATTTGTCACTATATAATTGAAAAATTACGTATGATCTTCTCTGAAATTTAAAGTTTTCATCTCTAACATATCTTCGCAGGACAATTTGTTATACAGACCAAATTTCAATTAGCTCGGTCAATTATTGTGGATATGAGAGTGTCAAAAACATACAGACAGACAGAAATAGCTAAATCTACTTCCATTTTGATTTTATGCAAGAATGCATTATGGGATTTTTGAAATTTCCTACTTAGCATAACCTAGGGAATGACAAAATTAATATACCCTCTTTATCACCTGTGAAAATGGTATGAAAATCATTGCTGATATTTTTAATAAACAACAATATAAATATAAAGCGAATTAAGCAACGATTCCATGTCAGTTTTTCTTATAAAAGTATTATTTTTGTCAAATATAATTAAAATATCTATGAGCTTTAAATTCCATTTCTAGGAAAACATTTAAATGGAAGCTGTTTGAAATATTTAGACGACTCTCAAAAACTTCAATGCAGCATTTATTTTATCAAATATCTAAAAATCTAATTTTGCTATAATTAATTTAAAATGTATATGGAAATTATTATCATCGGTGAAGAATTAGTTCCTAATGGAAATAAAAATTTTTAGGATATATTCTGCAATGAAAGTCGTAAAGAAGTAGGACGAAAAGTGATAAAGAAATATGTAAAACTGAAAACATGGGGTGAGATCGAAAAATTTCTAATACATTTTTCTTATTAAAACTTTTAACCCAGGTATCATTTCAAGTTACTTTGTAAATCATGTCAATTATTATGTTTAATGTCAAAAACATAATAACTGACAAAGCACGGAAACTGAAATCAAGTTCTAAAAAAAATACTCTGCATAATGTCGTTGCAGATTTTTCGCAATTTCTTGGTAAAAGATTTTATTTTGCAGATGCTGGAGGCAATACTGAAGAAAACTTAAGGACCTAAAATCGGTCAAATTTGAAAAAAAAAAATTGGTATATAAAAATTCCGCAATTCACATCAAGAAATATTTTCAAAAACGGCTGCTTTCATACATAAGATTTCATAATTTGGGCTGAATTAGTCCCTGAGTCATACAAGAACAATAATGTGGTATTTGAACCAAGGAAGATAAATCCTCTAAACTACATTAAAAACAAGATTTTTAATAAAAAAATTTCTTTGGACTAAAGTTAATACTCAGGGTAAAATTTCATTGATTTTTTGTAAAATTTTATTTATGTCAGCATGCCAACAACATACAGATAGGCAGAGACAAAGACTGATATAGCTAATCGACTCAGATTTTGAGTTGATGCAAGAATATATGTATTATGGACCCTAAGATGATTTCTTCTTAGCGTAACACACGGAACGGCTCAGTAAATTTACCCTCTTCTCACCACTTGTGGAAGTGGAGAGCATAAAAATTAATTACTTTCTGCAAAGATGATATATTACAAAACTTTATTAAACATTATTAAATATTCTAAGTTTTGAATATAAAATTTCTTAAATTTCTTAATCCGTACATTGAACGTATACTTTATATAACTGACATCACTCATACGCATCATTAAATATTATAATAAAAATCGGTAAAGAGCGAATGTATAATACGTTACACCATGATGTAGGCAATAATAGTTATAAACTGACCCTCGTAGAATTTAGTTCTGTATCTGATGCTTATATAGAAGATTGTTAATTATAATATTTTCATGCTGCCACATTTATTACAGATTTATACTAAGAAATAAGAAAGACATAAGAAATTATGTACAGCTCCTAGAAACATTTAGTACGTTAAATATTGAGATACAAAATATTACTATAATATCACCATTTCTTAGAGGCATGTACATTTCGTAGTGAGAAGATTTGGTAGGAAGCTTCTACCATGACCAACTTTAATATTATTCTTCTCATTCACTTATGATGGCATAAGGTATAAAAATCTTAAATTATGTAAAGTCTGTTTTCAATAGCTCAATATTTCATTAATAACTTCTAATATCTGTTTCATTTAAATAAACTTCATTAAATTTAATATTCGCTACGGTAAATTTAATTTTAGTCTTTTATATATTTTATCCTTTTTCAATACTTCTTTATTCTTTTTAAACTTAATATAAACAAGAAATAACGTTTAACATTATTTACCATTATTTTTTTCTTATACCATTTTTATTACCAATTTTTATCGTTTTGCATATGCATAAAATCGAAATAATCATCAATCACCATCATAAACACTCTTAGTTACTCGAGACAAGAGACAAACAAAAACTCTTAGCCGTATTTAGGGAAACCCATATACACACATACGAACATGCATATTTATAAGTATATTGATAATGACTTGTTAGAATAAGAGAATGTGGAAGAGCTTAGCTATTTTTAAACGGAATTTTGGTCCTACAGTTCTGATAATAATTATTTATATTATAGAAAATTTCACAGCGTTTATTTATATAAAATACCATAAGTCATGTAGAAATTCACAAAATTTGTTAACATAATTTTTGTATGTATTTCGTGTAAATTATGTTGGCTTCTTGAGTGTGAACGATGCTTAATCATACAAATTAATGTTACACACAAAATTTGTGCTATTATATTCCAAATCTAAGAATCTTTTAAAAATACATATAAATGAAAATAAAACGAAAACAAAACAAGTAAAGATGATATGTTCCGTTGTGACGAATCTTAATACCCTGTAGACTTCTTTTACACTGCGTTCTGACTGGTTCAGAATACAGTGTAACACTTCTATTACACATTTAAATACATGCATAATTTTGACCTGAGTTGCGTATCTGAGATCAACAAGATAATATTCCTGTAAGCAGCATCATCTTAGTTTTGTCCAACGAATTAAGCAACTTTTATAAGAAAAACTGACATGGAATCGTTGCCACTTTGACACCTGAACGATCACCCCTCTTACATACATCATGCATGGCCGGCTCACTTTTCATATCAAGTACCATGAGACTGACCTACGACTAGAATGAGCAGATCATTCGCATTTGCAACATTGAATGAACGTTCGAGTGGTCGCAGCTGAGTATCAATCATGAGATTGACGATATATGGACTACAAATAAAACACTGCGGACAAGCACGTACAACATCCATCCCACCACACATGTTTAAAATTCCTTAAATAGCCAAAGCTCTAGTTCCCTAACTCTATCCCAAGAGAGATAATCATAAACACCTTTTAAAGCAAGAAATGATCCTCGGACACAACTAGCAGTTGAGCAAACATCCTCTTCAATCCCACCTTCCCTAAAACCAAACATTTTAACACTACATAAGTCAAAAAACCATTATCCTTTCCAATACTTTTCCATGTACCGGACGGAGACTTATTCTCCGATATTGAGGCGGAACATACTGCGTATATTAATTATCGTTTATCTAATTTTCACTAAATTTCCATTATTATAACTTGAATTTCGTCAGTATTTAATGTGCTTCTACAGGATTTTATCCCAATTTGTTATACTGACTGACAAACATAATACGCTCCTCATTTGACACTTGTTGGAATGGAGGGTACTAAAATAATGTCTCTTGTCTGTAAACATATATGAAAATAACGTAAACATGAGACAAAATATGGCGACAGAAATCAACAAAATAATGCTGATAAGAATAAATATATGAATAATAAAAAATAAATAAATACTTCTTTAATGAAATGTTAAAAGTTATAAAAAAACAGTACAGAGGGTATAGAAAAGGGTGGCAAATTCTTAAAATGTATATAACATGAATGCCTTATGCTTTAAGCAAGAAACAGCGTTAAATATAAGAAAGAAAAGAAAATGTTTTTAAAATAATAAATATTATGGAGAACTTATTAAAAATAAACAAATAGAAGTATTATATATTAGACTAGATTACATATGCTTCGCATATAATTTGTAGAAAAAAATATAATAAGTTACTTTACACTCGCAGTATTTTAGAATTTCTATAGAGATAAGGAAGTAGATCATATATTTTCATGAAATGAATGTGAATTTTAATGAAAAATATAAATATGAGTCTACAAACAAGAAATTTTATAGCACTTAATTTATAGTAGAAAAACATTGATAACAAAATTCGAAAAGGAAAATATTGTTGTTGTCTTCAAAAAATTATGGTTGCGTCATTACCAAGTTATGATCAAGGATTTAAATTCATGTACAAAAATACTATATGATTAAAAAATTTGTTTTTGATATAATCAGAATATATTGCATTTCGCAATTGGTGAATAAGTTTATATAATTAAAAACATCAAGAAGATATTACAAAGAGCAAATTCAAATGACAACGCTCAATTAGGTAATGCCAGTCAGTCCGTCATTTTGATACACATATGAAAACCAATAACTCGAAATTAAATTCAATAGCATACAAAATTTCAGAGCGATATCTGTAACGAAATTTTGTTCCAAAAGTATGTCATACAATGAAATTGAATAAGTTATCACTTTCAATATTTGGATCCCGTTTTATTATATCCTTCACCATCCGTTTATGATGGCAAAAAGGAATCATCTAAGATGCCATAAAGTATATATTCATACTATGACTGTCTGCCCATCTGCTCACCAAAGTTCCAACTCTGTGAAATTTGGCTTTTTTATGTAAAATCGTCCTGAGTACTTTTTATTTAAGGTCAAAATAATGCACCCAGTAAATCACAAGATATAGATGAACTACAAAATATGTTATTAATTTATAAGATACAAAAGGTTCAAGTGCACATAAATTTCCTTATTGGAAATAGAGTGCTTTCTAGGAAAATCCTGTGTTAAAATGACTAGTCATTTGGCAAATTTTGGACATATCCATCATAGGGTTCCAAATAAATGGACTATAGATTGAACCCTGCCACTTAGGGTTTCCTAGTTTTCCATAGCGTATTCTAATCTGACTAGAATTTTATCCCAAGAAAAATAGTCAAGATACATGGTAAAATCATTGTGTGTCACCACTGACACAGGTTATAGCAACCAGTCGTCTCGATCGTCCTTAAAATAAGTAGTTAAGTGAAAAGTTAGGCGTTCGGTCACTGGGTGTAACGCAGGGAGACAATAACTGCATAAAAATGCCCCTTATTTGAAGAAGATTAGTTCACAAATAACTTATATACAGGTGCACTTTCAAAAATTTATGTTAAGTTTCGATAAAATATAAGCATTATGATAATATTTCGTATTTTTCAGGAACCGTTCCATAATTTCCTATAACCATACCTCATATACGTCTCATGTATTTGAGTCTCAAGAAAATAGTTCGGATAATTATATCTTTTACAAAAATAAATCATAAAATTAAATTTTACTGTCTATAATATTTTACGCCTGCACAATGGCGTAGTTTATCTTAATCGTCTTTTACATGTTTTCGTTCTAGATTTCTTGATCCTTAAACTTTATTTGAACTGTTTTAAATATTATAACATATTACACCGAATGCTTTTTGTAGGGTACTCTCAGATAAAAACTATAATTAATCTAAACTAGTTATTACAACTATTATATATCTTAATTCAAATTATATATCTTTAACCCAATTTTATTTACTCCAACTATTTCAAATTAAACAAAAAAGTTATTGTGTTTCTTCCTCCTTCCTCTTCTCTCATTAATATAATTTTTCTTGCTAAAAAGTCCTTGTAATAATTATTTTCTCCACCAGCATTCTCTTCTTCTTTTTTATAAAATAAATGAGCAAATAAAAGAAGCAAAAATAAAGATAAAAATTAACTCATTAGTTTGTGTGGCACTATTAAAGTAAATTTAAATAACTAATAATTTGCTATATGGAGTATTTAATAGATGTATAGACGAAACAAAAATGTGTTATTTTACTTGTTGAGATTGTTCTCCTTCCAATTTTGTTCAAAAAATTATATTAAATTAAATACAGGAGTAAATTTGCTTAAAAAGACTTAATGAAGGAAAGAAATATTGCTGATCTTCAAAATATAGTAAGTAGTTATGTCTGCATGTGCTGGTGTTGGTTGTTTACAAAGGAAAAACTATATATTTGCTTTTGGGGGAAAAGTTAACTATTCCAAATGAAGAGGATGGAGTGATGCGAAAACAATAAAAAGGAGAACAAAATTCACAAAATGAACAAAAATAAAATTATATGCACACACCCATATTTACAGTCTTAAGCAAATACTTAAAATTTATATTAAAAGCAAATTCTTATACGTAGATATATACCTGGACAGTGGGACAAGACAAAATATAACTTCTCCCAGATTGGGTTACTATATGGCAGCTGCAGTATAATGTGGACTGATGTTGTTAAAATTCACTACACTATATAAACCAAGTCCAAAATTACTACAGCCCATTTCATTGTTATAATTTAGTATTCAATAATTTTATCAGTTTAAATACATTACGGCGTAATTAAGGCATGTATTCATGAAATACATACCTTTGTTACGCATCCACAATACAGAGAGCTGGGAAGTTTTCTAATCAAAATCGACTATATGGATTCAGCAGAAAAACAAACTTAAAAGTTTAACAAAGATAATGACTTCACGACAAGAAATCTCACGATATATGAAAAGTGCTTCAAAATCTCTTGAACTATTGAAGTTAATTTCTTCAAATTGAGCACGCAAATTAAGCCTTAAT
Source organism: Cochliomyia hominivorax (assembly GCA_004302925.2). Taxonomy (NCBI): domain Eukaryota; kingdom Metazoa; phylum Arthropoda; class Insecta; order Diptera; family Calliphoridae; genus Cochliomyia; species Cochliomyia hominivorax. The sequence continues at coordinate 37,125,122 of PYHX02000158.1, forward strand.
AACAAGGTATTAAAGACTAAACAAATTTGGGAGCGGCAGGTCTCTTACAAATGGAATTTTTAAGATGGCATAACTCTGAAACTATTAATTTGATCATTAGCAAACGGATGGAGCAACAAATACGTAATTTTTGGTTAGGGCACGCGGAAACAAATGGAATTTTAAATATTTA